>CAIGQW010000596.1:9369824-9409698 GCA_903798125.1 Danio choprae
TGTGTGTGTGTGTGTGTGTGTGTGTGTGTGTGTGTGTGTGTGTGTGTATGAACGTGTCCTTGCATGGTTTGTTTCTGTCCAACCGCACATAAACACACTAGTAAACATTATTTAAAGCGTGTTTTACAGCTCTGACCCAATCCCAGCAGTCAATAAAGAGACTGACCAGATTTATGCATAGGATATTACATTCATATAAGCTACTTAAAGGAGTATAGAGCACAGTTTGCCTTCTCCCGCTGTAGCAATGTGTGCTGCCTTAAATATAAAATGTCTTCCATTATCTGTTTATGCACATGCATGAGCTGTATCAGATATAATCTCCGGAGATCAGATCGCATAGAGTCTGCTTAGTGTCATGATTGGCTTTCATCACCGGTGTGGACACTGAGCTCAGTGTCACCGTGGTTACGCCTAGAACATAGCTGCATAACTTAATTATGGGCATTTTCACTCCATTTTCTCTGACTATTTTGAGCACTTTGAATAAAGCTAATATCCCTGCTGTTTGCTACAAGGACAGATAACCCGTTCAGGCCTGTAATGTAAGTGATTAGTTTAAATTGTGTTAAGACTTGCTGCTCGTGATGTTTTTTTTCTTCTAAAGCCTTTGAAAACAGGCCGGTTGACTTGATTTTCTTGTCCTCACTGGGTTTTAGAAGAGCATAACTCATTTTCTCTCTGCATGCAGACATGGAATGGGATTAAAATGTTTTAAAGCTAAGGTAAAAAAGTCAAATTACATGAAGGTGAAAACATATCCTGCAAAGCAAAGTTAAAATAAAAAAGAAAGAATCGAAATTATGCTGTACGAACATTTGTGCTATAGTGCTTTATGGCATTTAGATACATTGTTTCCTAGTTTATGTTGGAGATGTTTTCTGTTCTATAAGATGCAATGTAATACCATATAAAATGTAACATAAAGGTGTTTTTGATAGGATTTATAAGATTCACAATAGTCTGTCATCAAAACTCAATTTTGGCATAAAATCACTACTGTTTTATAGTTTAATTCAATTCTTCAGCCATTATTTTGTCAGTATATCATCTCCAGGGTTCCTGATTTAACAGAAAGGTAACCCCTGGCATAACCTAATTTTGTTGTGTTATTTTACCATGACCTGTGTATATTTTATGCTCTGCTACAGTTTCCTGTTTTTGCTGCTCAGGAGAGAAACCGAGGAGGGGACAAGAAAAGACTTGACCTTTTTGCATTTTTTTATTTTTTTATTTCTCCAAATCGCAGTTGACAGGATTGAACATTTAAACGAATATTACTAATGTACACCGTCTCGCCTCTCATAAATGCTTTTCTCATGGCAAATGGTGAATAGATGAAAGCACTTAATCTGTCAGGATTTGTCAGGAGACTGGAGGAGTTATGATGTGTCAGTGGGGTTTGTCTGAGCATGTGCATCGAGACGTTTAAACATGTTCTTCCTTTCGTCTCCTCTTCTCTCCGTCTCACTGCTCTGTCACCTCCGACTCCCAGGGTAGCTCACTCCCACCTTGAGACCTGCAAAATGTACTCAGTTCGAAGAAATGTGCATATTGACATACACAAGCTTTGCTTCCAGTACCTAGTTCCTTCTTCTAACATAAGCACAAGTTTATTTATAATCAACATTCTCCACCATCTTGAATTGTTTTTCTTTTTTAACTTAGGTCATTTTAGTGCATTGTAAAATTTGGCCAAACTAGGTATGTTTTGGGGCATGCACGGTGGCGCAGTGGGTAGCACAATTGCCTCACAGCAAGAAGGTCGCTGGTTCAAGCCCCGGCTGGATCAGTTGGCATCTGTGTGGAGTTTGCATGTTCTCCCCGTCTTCGCGTGGGTTTCCTCTGGGTGCTCCAGTTTCCCCCACAAGTCCAAAAACATGTGCTATAGGTGAATTGGGTAAGCTAAATTGTCCATAGTGTATGTGTGTGAATGCAAGAGTGTATGGATGTTTCCCAGTGATGGGTTGCAGCTGGAAGGGCATCCGCTGCGTAAAACATATGCTGGATAAGTTGGCGGTTCATTCCATTGTGGTGACCCCAGATTAATAAAGGGACTAAGCCGAAATGAAAATGAATGAATGAATCCGTTTCCTGGTTATTGGATTGGTGCAAACTCTCTTCATCCTTCATGTTCATTGACACACTTTTCCTTTCACCTCAGTGAACTGCTGCACCCTTGTGCTTAATAACCCACTGAGTTGTTTTTCCAGCCCCTGAGAGCTCTTGCCCCCCTCAGAGCTCCCACAATCCACTACGACGCCACACTGCGTTCACTTCTTCCTCTTTGAGCTCTTCTCCATGCCCTGCCTGATACATAATGAATGCAAATTTAGTCAAACGAGATGCGCAAAAGAAGAGCCACGTGTCCCAGCATGCTTCCCTGTGCTGACTCGTTACCTGCAGGATTCATCGGTCCACAGGAGCAGCCAGACAAGCATCTGTAGGACGAGTACTGAGAAAAGAAGAGATGCAGCTGTCTCACAGTGTGATTGGCTGCTGCAGTGGGGGAACAAGTCAGGGGGGTTCATTTCCAAAGGAGTCTCTTTTTTGGAGGTTTTGATTTGGCATGTCAAGTGGAGAAGCTCTTTCATGCTGAATGGGATTTTGAATGGTAGGTTGAAAATAGATCACACAGTCAAGATGACACCACCTGGTTTTCAGTGTCCTCTCTAGACCCCGTCATAGCTCACAACACTAACTATTCATGATTCACTTTCGTCTACCAGTTACGGCCAGACTAGTCTAGCTAAAGCTGCTAAATAAAGACCCAACTGTCCTCTCAGTGGAGGGAAAGTGAAACTGTGAGCTGCATATTTGATGGCATCGCCACCATCTGCTTTATTGAAATTCATCGAGAATGTTTCCACCCTGCTGAAATGCTGAGTCATTATCTCTCAGTGTCATTACACCCCATGAGTGACAGAGCGAGACTTTTCAGGTCATGCTTACACCCATCAGGAGTGCCAAAAACACATCATAATGCCCTTACAGGGGATTTTGACATCCCAACATTATGTCAGTGAGGGGATTTTTTTTGCCGCATTTTAGCTCAAGTACTCGTATTTACATTAACTGTCAATCATCTGTTCATACTTTAGCTAAAGTAATGTGAACAGTTGTAAATTTGCTAACACCGCATCCTGATGCTTTCTGAATATTTGAAGTAGTTTTACAGTATTTTCCCCAACACTGAATATCTATGCTTTTCTTGAAAACTCACCATTGGACCTGCCTTATTTTGCTTGCACATGTGATGACCATGTGGTATTTCTTCAAGTCCCCCTCCTCTTTAATATGCAATGCTAGTGACTCCTCGGGCACATCATAGTGCTATCATAGTATTATCACTCCCTGGTGTGAATATCTGATTAATCTGTCAGGCGAGGATAAAAAGAGAGCATAAATCATTTATTGATGCTTCCCTCTTAGGCACTTTTCTTTTAAATAAATGCAAAAAGTGACACTTCAATGCAGGTCCTTTAGGACACATAGGTGTCCACTGCCAAGCCTGTCTTTAAAACCCATGAAATCTTGTCTCTTGCGTCTTTAGTCTCTTTTAATTATGTATGACCATCAGTTCTTGAATCAACTAAGGAAAAAAACCCAGCTTAAACTCATTGGCCTGATGTCACATGGCGCTGCCTAGCAAAACATCTGTTGAATGGTGTTTCCATGGAAATGACATGCTCTCAAAAATACACATTTTTGAGTGCGCGCAAGAGCAGTGTGAATGTTTTTTTTATATATATATTAAATTGATGTCTGTTGAGTGGGAATATGTTTTTCTATAGCGGTGTGTCCTTCACTTGTAAAAGAATTATTTTTTGATTAAAAGTTCATTCTTCTGAATGCACCTTTGAAAGCAATCCTTTCGCAGAGGATCGGGTTTCGTGGTTAATTATTATAACTGGTAGATAACCTTGATTTCTGATTAAACCACATAATGTGTATCTTCTTTATACTTTAGATGCCCTGAATGTTATGAATTGAAATTGCTTTAGGTGCAGAGTTTGTCACAGCACATTATTCCAGAATAGCAGTTACGACTCTTTTTTTTGTGTTGTCTTAGTGGGACTTAGTATTGCATTACCACGTCTTTAGACTGAAGGCAGTAGGTCCGGACTTCTTTACAGCTTTTGTTGGTAAAGAAAGTAAAGTTGTAAATCAGTTATTGACAGAAATGTAATACAACCATTTACTGTCCTGTAAATAATAGACTAGTATGTAAATATATTTTATGTGTTTTACATATTTTAAAATATTTGCTGCAAACAAATTTTTGAATACTCATAAGAAGTAACTGTGTCAGTTCTGACGTCATTTTTATTTATTGGATTTCTCGTATGTAGAAATAATAGGCCTGTGTGTTAAGTTAAGGTTGTTCATTTTAGTTGTTTGAATGACAACTGGCATGCATAATCCCATCATGAACCATCAACCCAAAACTTTTTTAGATTAAATTTCCAGTTAAATTTAATTACTCTAACATTCAGTTTGATTTAATTAACATTAAGAAATACCACCAGAATAAAATTTAATATATAAAATGAATAAAATACATAGGCCTGCACTAAATATCTTTAACATAAATAATTCATACATGAACAAAACTATGTGCAAATCTCTTGGTCCCATTTAATTTTTGCAACTGTGCCACAAATTCAAAGAAACATACAGGCATATGGTCTCTCTAACCCACGCAGTTTGTGATACGTCACTGCCGGTCATCAGTGGCATCAGTTATTTGATAATTGTGAAGATCGTGGCAAACATTTACAACAGCCATTATTTCAGATTTCAGTTGAATGCTTGAGTGAAATTTCCCCAATAGACATCTGAAATTAAGACTATTATTAGCATTGAGATGTAGAAATATTCTGCGTAATCTGTAATTGTCTCACAGCAAACACATTGTCCAGTTGATATTTTGTTTCATCAGTTCCTGTATAAAAACACAAATTTGTTCCCCAAAAACTCCCTGAAATGTAGTAATTTGTTGCTGAGGCTGCCGTCCACCTTTGTGACTTCCTCATGAATATGCATGTATTTGCTGCCCAGGAAGCTTTTTCACGACCGTATTGTTTGTTTAACTTTGAGTGAAGGCTAGTTACCACCTACGGTACTGGCTTCACAATGGCAGCCTGGATGAGAGTCAGCGTGTTCATGAATATGCATTAACACCTGCCCACAGTGGAACTTAGGTTCAGCCATCCAGTACGGAGACAGAACTTTGGATCGGAATGATGCGGGAAGGAAAGAGAACGGAAAGAGGAAGGCAAATTGTTTGGTTGGGGTTTCCGTTGGGAAGCATTACAAGTTGTTTTAATTGCGCAAATAACAGAGGAAAAAGAAACAGAGAGATGAATGCTCACTGTGAGATGTCATCTTTTATAACTGTGACTGAAACACTGTTTAATGGGTGACCATTCTCTCATCAGGGCTCTTGGCTTGACTCTGTTAATAAGCTGTGCCCCAAGGCACTCGTAAAACTCTATCAAAGCATAACACACACACACACACACACACTGAACACTCTCAGAGATTAGTGCAGTCATTAGATAATGATGCACACATTAACTACAGTAAAGGGTGCATCCGTTAAGCAGTTAGCATGCATGATATTTCAGCACCAAACCCTTTTCACAAATTGGGCGCTAAAACAATCTAGGCAATTAAACTGTCCCTAAATAGCTTAAAAGGTTATTTACTACAATTATTTGTTTACCAAAACATTAAACGATAGTTATCATAAGATCTCTGTGGAAAGTCTTTGACTCAGGCTGGAGGCAGGTGATGAAACGCTGTGTAAACCACAAGAGGCATGAGTCAGTCCGAGGCCAAAGCTAAAGTGCCAGTTTTCCTCCATCACGGTGGTCCTCTGGGAATTCCCAGCTCCTGGGCACAACAGGTCAACCTCTTTGCCTAAAATATTAAAGAGCACTGAGTCCACAGAACACTGCAGTGATTAGACTATTGAACATTCAGTGTTAGACAGAAAGGCAGGAGGGGGGTACCTCCTGCAAGAGCATCCGGCTGATAATTAGCCCACCCTTTTTTTCTCTCTAGCTCATAAAATTGGATGGATGTGTGGAGTAGGAAGTGAAGGAACATGGCACAGCTCTTGAAGACTGAGCCTTAGATGAACTCTCAACAAGTGAAGGAGAGTGGGCTGCAGCTCTCAAGACGAACAATAAAGCAGCTGACAGAGCAAGGGAAAATGGCCGTTTATTGTCAATGCACAGGTGTTTATAGGAGCAAAATCATGTCCCAATGTCATACTTGGGTGTAAAAGAGCAGAAAAGAGACAGCATCTAGGTACTGGTACACTCAAATCAGGTCAGTAGCCACATGTCGAGCGCAAGCATTGTGTCATGCAGACAGGCTGGGGAAAGGTGAGCAAAGGCTGATTAGTATTTATTGACTGTCTGTCACGCTTGGATTGGGCTAATGCTTGTCTGTTTTGATGGGTCTGAAGTCAGCATTCATTACATTCCTACTCATGGAGACATCATCAAGACAGCATGTTTCTGCTGTGTGTGTGTGCGCGTGTATGATCGTAAACCACGTTTAATGTGTCATTGTGCCACAATGGCAGCCTGATAGAAAAGCTTGCCAAGGCCACAGGTTGTATTTTGTTCCAGACTCTCTTTATACGCCATGATTTCTGGCTGACAGGAGGCATGGAAAAGAGGAAAATAGAAACATTGAGAGACGAAAGGGGAGCAGAATTACAGACAAAGAGATGGTGAGAAAGGTTTCAAGGTTCATAAGTGTTTTCCTTCACACTTCTTATCTGAGCTATTTTGCCAAGAAAACATTTCAGCAGAATTAGGTCGCCTGCTTCCTTTGTGGCACAATTGTTTTTAAGTAATGCCTTGTTCTTTAAGTAATGCTTACATGTAAAATTGTAAGCATATCTGGTTTCTCATGCTCTATTATTCTTTATCATTGGAAAAAACACACAATTTGATATGAACACACGCAGTAAGGTATTTGTCCTTAAGGACCGCATAGGACCCTAGTAACAAAATTGTGAGTTTTTCATTTACAAGCCCCACTTACTTTTTTCATTGAATGTCAAGGTGTAGTTATCCATCACCAAAATTTCCAGAGCTTATACAAACATTTTTTTAATAGAGAAATATGTTAAGAGAGTACTCAATACAATATATCAGAGAGTTTCTGCAGAGCATATATTAGCATGCTAGATATACACTACCTTCAGCAGCCTTCAAACCCATTAATCAAACCTATCCAGCCTGCTGTTCTCCGCCAAGGTGTTTGTGTACTGTGTGACGTCCTCACAGACGTCATAGGGCAGGAGAGAGTCTGAAACAAACTTCCTGTTCCTCTCAGAGTGCTGATTAGAGGTTAGTTTTGTACCTGTGCTGTTCATTTGTTGATGGTGATGGATGGAGAGATATTATTACCTGTATATGCTCTCCTGTCTTTCCATCTCTGTATCTTTTCTTGCTCTTCTTGGAATCCAGAAGAATAAAAATTGGTCCTCTCAGAAAGGCCTCCACCTTCCCCACCAGCATGGTCTCTTTTTGACAGAAAGAGAACTGTCACAGAAGAGATGAAAGAGCTGTTCCAAAACCTAGTGAGCGGCCTTGCAGCCAGCTGCCTACATAGACAGCTTCGTAACTGTATGGAATGTCATCGGTGACCTGATTTTTTGGGTGGATTTTATTTCCTGTGTTCAAGTTCTTTTAGAAAGTTATGAAAATTATGACATAAGTGGCTTTGAAGATGCTGGTATACCTTTGTGCAGTAGCGTCATATTGATAGATCATGTCTGACAGGACCTAAACAGTGAGGTATGACATAATACTTTAAACATAATAGAACCAAGCTGTTTTTAATTGTAATTTTCAGTCCTGAATGAACTGTTTATATTCAACATCTTCCCCAATTCATTCTGGTATTGTCATCTGTGCACTGCTTTAGCGTGTTAATAAATCAAGTTATCTTAGAAAGTAACGTCATTAAATTGGCTGCAGTACCTTTTGGTGAAGCGTGCCTATGGAGCCTCAAAATGATCCCTCCGTGTTCTCACAGGGTTTTGGAACAGAGCAAATGTCTTTGAGCATTACTGGCCCTGCACACTCATTTCCTCTTCCTCGTTCTCATTTCCACTCCTGTTGTGATTCTGCATCAAATAGGCCCCAATCCACAGTGACTCCTCACCGAACACAAACACACAGACAGTGAGAGAGGAAAATGAGAGGAAAAGCCTTTGGGAGGGTCAGAAAGAAACTTTAAAGGAGAGATTAATTGCAGAGGGACTTTGCACTGTGAGTCAGATATGAGAAGTACTCCGAGCAGAATTTGGGAGCTCTTTCTCTCTCCGTCTCGCTCTCTATAACAGCATCTCTAGCACACATACATATGCCTTGGCTCTCAGTTAGTTACTTGGTTATGAGTCAGTGATATGACACCCCCCCCCCCCCCCCCTCCCATGGAGAGTACAAAATCATGCACAAACCCATATGAAAGAAAAATCACAAAGGACGTCTTTATATGATTTCATTATTCATAGATAGTAAATGAAGGACATTTTTACTCAAATCTTCTGCTTTGACATTTTTCTCCCAAGTAAAAGATGACAGCGTCTCCTCAGTTTCTAAGTCTGATATCAAAGTATATTATAAATTTTTAATTTTAATAAAATTTTATTTTATTTTAATTATTAAATCAAATCAGACATTTCCTATCAAATTTTATCCATACAGATTTGATAGCTTTTTACTACCATGTTTTCATTTTTATTTCTTCTAAGAAATTTAGGGAGAAACATCTGAGAGATATATGCTACAATATTAAACTTAGTTTGGTTTCTTAATCTAAAAAAAGCAATACGAGACCAATAATGATTTACTTTGGAAACACCCAGTAAAGGTATCTGAAGTTTAATCACATTTTTCTTTTTCTCCCTTTGACAGAGGTCACATTCTACTAGGATAAAATACTAAAATATCTCTTCCGAGTCCATCCATCATTGTTCCAAATAGGCTCTAATGTTTGTTTGTTTTGCTGTGAGGTTTTGCCTAATGGCCCTTGCTAATGAATGGATTGAACATTTCATTTGTAAAGCTGGCATGCATAGCTTTTTGCACTTTTCATTAGGTTTACCAAATCGCACAGATAGTCCCCCACTGAACACACAATCATGTTGAGTTTTCATGAGTTGTAATTAAATTGCTTGTTGTTGAAGGATATTCTAATGGAGTGAAGAGGTGAGGAATGGGTATCCTGATTGAATCTGAAAGGTGCTGAGGTTTGTAGTGATGCTCCACGACTCTCTCCATTTACCACCGCCAACATTAACGATCTGTCCTAGAGTCTCCAGGGCTAATCATAATAATGATCAGCTATTGCTGATTGTGTTTGTGCTTCCAGTGGTTTTATCTGTTGATTTGTGTCAAAAGACTTCAGGCGAAACGATGAACACACATCAGTGTTGAGTGGCTGGTCTTCATTTGTGATGGACTGATAGATAGAAACCAGGAGGAGTGACTTATAATTGACCTTCAAGCCACATCCTACAAGGTCAAGTTATTAATTCCCAGGGAGTACATTTCCAGAGGTTTTCTACACAAGAACTTTCTGCACACCGTTTCCAAGTGGGCCTTCATAACTTTCATTATTATGCACAAGTCGTCAGTCTTTAATATAAACCCGTTCTGCATCAATTGATTTAAGACAGTGACGGACAGTAGAAGCGTATTTTGGGTTGGAAGCGTGCTCAATAATGAAGCGATCAGTCCCCAAACTGTCTGCGTAGACTCTGGGCTTGAGTGCCAGGGAATGGCTTTTGTTCATAACCAAGAGTGACGCTTTGATAATTACGATTCAGTCTTATGACGTCCCTACTGGAACGTTGACAAATGACTTATTCATGCGTCTTGCCCTTGCACACAGGAGTGAGAGTCCTCGTACATTTCTGCATTGTAGTTGAAGGACATTTCAGTCATGAAGCTGTTGCAAGGAATTTGCTCAAAGATTCTTAGCATTCAGAGGAGACCGTATTACTTCTCCAGAGACCAAAACGGCGAGGAGTAGATGGAAGGAGGGAGTTGAAAAGTGCTTGTCACCCTGTGCCAAGATGTTGGGTCTCAATAGACCTCTGGATACCTGGCTGCAGCTAGAGACTATCTTCTTTCCCTCTGTCTCTCTATCCACACCCTCCAACTCTGGTCCACCATGCAGGCCCTTGTTGCCATGGTAACAGGCGGAGTGAGAGCCGCAGTGATGGAGGGAGAGTCGTCGAAGGGATTCAGACAGCCTCTGGAATGTGGTCTGACATCAAACACGCCAAACTCTCTCTCCTTTTCCCTCGTTCTGTCCATCTTTCACCTTCTGTCTCTGAGTTTTTGGTGGAGGAGCTGAAAGTGCGTTCTGCCTGCTTTAAAAACGAGATGTTTCCTATTTTCTCTCTGTTGTTGTGAACGTTCAAACTCTCAGGGTGCTCTCCGTCTCTCTGATAGTCGGTTTGCACTTGAATTCTTTTGATGGGCACATAAGAGTGAGTAAAATCCCACCAGAAATGTTGTAAGAGCAGAATAGGAGAAATCATATTTCGGGCAGCTGTACAAAAAAAAAACCCTTCCTAAAAAACATTGTAGTGATGTTTAAGTGGAGCAGCAAAAACAATAAACTTACCATCCTAATATAGGCAGGAAATCATACTTGTTTACTATGAATCCTTGAATGGCAAAGTATAATGTCAGTTTCTGTTTATATCCTATAATTGTGCCTATGAGTAACTGTGTCAGCTTTGGTGCGTCTGTGTCTTGAGCTTTGACAGGTCTTTAGAAGTGGTTGGAAGAAGAGCTTATTAACAGAGTCAAGCAAAGAGCCCTGATGAGTGAGTAGTCACCCATTAAACTGTGTTTTAGTCTCAGTTATAAAAGATAACACATCTCAGTGTGAGCGTTCATCTCTCTACTGCCCTCTCTCCTCTTTAAGCAGAGATGGTTCATTACTGCTTGCCTCCAACAGCCTGCCATGGAAAAAAAAGATCACTATTCGAAGGAAATAAAGTCAATTGAAGGAAATAGAGAAGGGAGATGGAGAATGTATGCGTTAGGCGGGGTTACACTGAGTACGTTTACATGGGCACCAATAATCTGATTTTAATACGATTAAGACAATACTCTGATTAAGAGTCAACCATGAAAACAGAGATTTTTGATTACCTTAATTCGACAAGTCATAATCGAACTAAACAGAAATCGAATTAAGACATGTGGAGTATGCCAATTTTAGTCGTATTATTGAAGTGCAGTACAGACATGTAAACACCTTAATCAAACTATTACCGTCGTGTAGGATTTTCACAGAATTTTGCGACAGGATAGTCTATACACACACGGCTGTTTAACACTATTCTCTGCACCTACCGAGTCAGTAAAGGACCACAGACACCAGCATTGCGAAATACTGAGGTTTTTTCCCCATAGGGCATGCAACAGTCTTCCAACAGTTCATACGCATCTCGTTTGTCACATGGTGCATGCATGACATGTTCCTGAATAAAAGTGAAAGTGCCAAACTGCAGTTAAAGTCAAGAAATTAAAAATGAAACACCCAAAATTACATGAACCCCTGGAGGAAATGTGGATAGCGTGGTGACGCAATGACGTTAATCGAATTATGGGCTATAACATGTAAAACGGGATCATGAAAGGAACATTCAAAAAGCAACTCATGTAAACACCATCATATTATTGTCTTATTCAGATTAAGGCAAATTATTCGATTACTAATGTCCATGTAAACGTAGTCACTGATGCTGATTAGTCAACTCAGCTGGGATTTGATCTTACAGTATTGAGATCACTAGGCTTGTCATTTAAGGTTAAATGCACATATTTTAGCCCTGTTCCAAAACTTTGATTTCTGAAGCTGCCTTTTAAGAAAGCATGTTAAGTTACTGATTTGAATCAATAGAGAAAGCATAACGCCAACATGTTGCTAAGACAACAAGCATACTGCAAAAACAGGCTGATATATTAGATGTAATTTTTTGCTGTTTATATTTCTTACATTGCTATTCTTTATCTTCAAAACCTCTGAATGGTAGTGCATTTTTGTCACATTTGGATATATACGGCAATAAAGTGATGAAAGCTAGAAGAACAGGTTATTTGTCAAAGAAATAAAGAAGCAATATGTGTACCTGCAGCATGAACAACAATATGACAACATTTTCAGAGGAACAGCCATTCACTGACCTTTAGTAGCAATAGGAGGTGAGATGAACTGCCATCATGTTGATCGGTCACCACCTGACCACACTCTTAATTTCTGCTGTATTTATTGCCAATTCTTGTAGTGTTGTAGTGTTGTCAGAATAAATAGGGAGACTCTGCATGTAGGCCCATGAGTAATAACAGTGCATGTTTACCGTGTGGACAGTAATTAACCCCCTGAGTGAAAGAGATAATTTCAGTGTAATTACAATTCTGTGTAATCAATTTATTTCTGCACTCCTTTTTGCTGTACTAAGGCAGCCAAACAAAGCAAAAAATGCATTGCTCACTCACTCCTAATTACAAACATATCCAATTAATTACACACAAACAGTCTTTCTCATTTGACTAGACAGACAGCGGCTAGGCACATGTACAGACAGACAGACAGGATGACAATCAGTCCTTCTGTTAAAGGGCTGATAAACACAAATACTGTAAACAGACATGTCTTGATTAAAACCATGCGCATGTCTCTGCATGTACAATACGTTTAATGTGACATTCACAAGCCCACAGATCTCTGCTGGATCTCACAGAAACCAGACATGCAACACACACTGTGATGGATTACTTGTGTACTTCAGATGTCCTCCTAGTTCCTGCTGTTTTTCAGGCTTCCCTACAACTGAACACATAAAGAAATACATATATCTACATGATCTTTTGGAAATTAAGATCAGACTAGATGTAGTTGTGATTGAGCAGTTTAACACTGTGCCATGCGGATGTGGAAAATTTGAATTGGGCTCAAATTTAAGGTGGTGCCTAGGTGCTCATGTGGGAAATTTAAGATGAAGATTGGCTCATTTAACAAAGGCTCTTGGTGCCTGTAATTTTCTGTCCTCTTTGTAAAAAGTATCAACAGGAATAGACTTTTTAGATCGAGCATGCTGCATTAGCACCCTTATTTCTCTGGACCTGAACCATACCCTAATTATTCTCCAGTACATTCCTAATTCCCATATGCATCTACGATAATTACCACAACTTTGAGTAAATTAAACATGATGTCCTGTGTGAATAATATCCCCTAGACACCTCTGCACCCCAGTGGCTGTATGTCCCTGTGGGAGCTGGCCATCCGTCTCATACTGCAGCTGGCTGGGATGTGGCCTGCCGGGGTCATGCGGGAACTGCATTAAAAGCTTTAACCCATATGTGTGCCAAAGCGCTCCAACAGACCCAGCGCTGCATAAACTCACCCAGCACAAGCACTCAACCATGATGTTACACTGCTAGCAAGAATTATGTAACAAATACCACTGCAGTCCTGAGACTCACCATACACATTTCTTTTTCGATTTCTCACTTTGATTCATGTGTGCTTTTTCAACTCTTTAAAGAATACCTTTTAATTTCTTTATATGCACATTTTGGATTTGTGATCTCTTGAGGTTATCCGCTGCCCTCTAGTTACGTTTGCAAACTTTTTTTGTAAACTTGCAATGAAATAATGACAGTACATATCTTTTCTCAATGTTCTGTCCAGTACTGATCCAAATATAAAGTGAGGTTACTGTTGCCATGGTTACCTCCTCAGGCCATTCCACTAGGTAAAAATAAGCACTCTAATCTGTTCGTTTTCGTTAATAAAACTGTTAAAATGTTGAAACTTAATATGTAGAACTGCAACTGTGCTTTTATGACAGTCATTTTAATTTCACTGTTTGTAAGGGTTAAAAATGTAATTAAGAGAGTAGCCATCACAGATTTTTGAGGAGGAGGCATCTCCTCAAATACTCCTAACAGAGGTTAACTGTTATGCGTTTTTTATTTGGTTGACCCATAAATTATTACATTTGGTTACATACATGGTTATATGGTTAAATATAAATTTTCCAAATCACTGAGCCCAAAGTGGCTCCTTTAAGAGAGATTAAGATGTTAAATTGATAGCAGGGCCAAATACCATTTCCGTTGCATCACCATTGTTTACATCCTTGCTACAACATACCGTTAATTCTAGACACTGTGCATGTCATAGATCAATTTTAACAAATTAAAAATACCTACAGGTTGTGGCTCACAATCCACAGCTTCTGCTTGTTGGAGCTGCTCCTTTGAGGAGGTTTTAGCCAAATCCAGCACTGAACTGGGAGAGATTCAGGAAGCTGTCCTTTGTCAAATGCTAATTATATATTTTTGTAGTTCTTTGGATCATAATTAAAATTAAATTGTAAGCACTTCTCTCTTTGTGTCATGTCCTTTGGAAGCCCAAATACAGAAACAGAACACGCTCTGTAGAAATAGCAGCCTTTAGCTCTATTTTAATCATTATTATTGTGATCTCACTAGCCCGGATGTATTTTTTTGTATTCCCCAAACTTCGTTCGCTGTAGGCTTTGCTAAGCTAACTCTCTAAATCCAATGTCTCTCTTTGCATTGAACTTTGAGCATATTACCTTCAGAGATGTTGCTTATGTTCACACAGCTACATTACACATCAACTAAAGTTTAAAATATGATATCGTAGTGGACCACCCCTTTAACTTGTTTCTGCCATGCTTTCTGTTTATCTGTCTGTCTCTCTTGTGAGACAGTTTGCCGTTATCTGCTGAATTAATTACACCCTAAATCAGTGGCTTGGGCTTTTCTCCTGGTTTTTCATTCATCCACTTTTAATCTACAGCCGAACAATTATATTTGGATTTTAATAAAGTGTGTAAATCAGTGCTGAGCTCTCCGACTGCCCATGTCTTTTGTTTTTAAACACAAATTTGCTCATGCCTTATCTGGGCCTGTACATGTGCTAATTAAAATCATAATGATGCTATCCGACTGGAAGGTGTAAGGAAGTTAGTGCATCTGCTCTCTGCTTGTTCTTTTAGTTTCCATCTAGAGCTGACTCAGTCTTTGACTCATCAGACATGCAAGATGCAGTTATATAGAGGTGTGAATATGTCTGCTTTCATCCATTCATTCATGTCTTCTGCATCTTTGCAAGTTCAATAGTCACTGACCCATTCTTTGTATAAAGTCGGGCCTCTGGCCTGGGGCTTTGCAATGCATACTGCAGAGAAGCAGTCACACTCGCGTTCTCTATGCCTCAGGGTTTGCAGCCGTCTCTCAGCCAGATGCCAACCACGAACACTGACTTCTGCCTGTCAAAGGCCCCTGTGCATTCACAGTGCTCTCACACAAAGAAAAGGCCACAACCAAGTGCCTCTTTGTGAATAACTCATTTTTATCACCAAAAAAAGTCTCATTTCAGTTCCATTCTGAAGCGTGGCAGTTGAGGTCGGTCAAGGTTATTATCGCCTTTTGAATGAGATTATCCATGCATTCTTGCATCAGCAATCAAAGGCTCCACGACGAGATGGGAATCTTTGGAATTCTGATTCCCTATTATTTGCCAAACACTAAACAAGCCTCTCAAGTTCCCCAATGAGTGGTACCTCTGAATGCGCAATAGAAATAGCCTTTTTCTAGCCCTTATTTGAGGATGGGGTTTGTCAAGCTGTTGTGTTCTGGCTTTCTAAGGAGATCGTCTCGTGGGATCAAGATCGCATTGTTATAACCATGAGGTGAACGCAAAATGTCAAAAAACATCTCCGCCCTTATCTAGTATTTCTTTGTTCAGCATGGCGTTACTGTGAGTAATATTTGAATGCCTTGTTTTGGGCTCTAAATGACTTAAAAGCATGTGGACATCAGTGTGTCAATATTAGTTATATTTTTGGTAAAGTGAACAGTGTCCATAAATGCACTGCTTACTTTCAGTGTGATTTTAACAATTAGATCACACTCTTCGAACTGAATGAGATCAATTTACAGCACTGTAAATTCACATGAACAGCCATCATTGTAGATACTATTGAAAATGAGTAGTAGGGTGTTTCTCAATGTTTTATGTAAATAAATCCCTACTATACATTAATAGGATTGTTATTATTGCTATTTTTACTACATATGATATCTAGAAGAAAATGTTATGTAAACTATTTAATAATAAAAAAAATTTCAAATTATGAACATCCTTTCTATAAATCAGAAGTAATCAAATCCAATGTAAGTAGTATTCTGGTTACACAGAAATTAATTGTCTTCATTATAATATATGAATTTATTATAAAATGCGATACAAAATTGTTCTTTATTGTCTTTGCCTTATGTTTTAAAATAGTTTTAATATATGCTGTTTTAGCTTTAGCTCAGTCAATTTTATGTTCCCATAATCACCTTCCTACTGTAATAATTACCAATGAAATTTAAACGTTCAGGTCCATCTATCTTTATATATTGCACATCTCATTCATAATGGTTTCATAAGGTGTTTTTCATCAAAGGTTATAAATTGGGATATACTTCAGTGCTATGGGTGCCCTCCACTCCTGGTGTCTTCTGGTTGAGAATTTATCAGCTGGAAGCACAGGGTGGCTCTGCTTAATAATTTACCCTACCATTTCTCTTCTTACTCACAGTTACACAGTCGACTGACGTGGGATAAAACGCCTCATTAAAATGCTAAAGAGTTTCAGGGGTTTGTCATGGAGCAGGACTTGTCCCTATGATGCTTATAAACATAGCAGATTGGCTTGTTGGATGGTCTGAAATCAGATTTGGGTTTTTCTATATTGGTTAATACGCGTACAGTGACAGGGAGAGTTAAACGTGTTTACCGTTGATTGAATTATAATGCTTCCTAGGAGTATAGATCTTCTTGTATGAGTCACTGAGAGTGTATGTGTGTGTGTGTTGAGTTGATTTCCCCTGAAGGTAAAACAGCATGGGTTGTTCATGTGTCAGTACAAGAACATACGGTTATTTCTAATGATGTTAAAGACCCCATGAAATTGCTCAATGAGCTTAGTTTTCTGTCGCCCTCATATGTTTTCTATTGGAACATGAGGTTTCTGTGGGACAATTTGAAGAGCTTGTCCCATAAGTCATCAATATTTGCTCTCACCTTTTTCACTGTACAGTCAAAGCCCCTAGAAATGTGGATTAAAATGTTCATTTTGATTTCCCTCTGTTTTTACTTGCTGGATACAAACTGGCATTTCTGCCATGGGAAGCAGGTACACTAACAAAAATGCCTAATATTGCTCTATCATACGTCACTAGTGCCCTTCTTGAGGCGAGGGATTATGGATTTCCTGCACAGCTGTTATTTGGCATCCACTGCATTCAAATATCTTGAACCTCTGGGATTTTTAGAACTTGAGATCATTATGATGATGCATAAGCAGCATGTGCACAGATGACGTGGCATAGGTCCGGTCCAGGTGTTTTGAGCACAGGTGACCTGCATGTTGAGCAGTTGGGGAGGGACTGAGGTCATGCTGACACAGCCAAGAAGGAGACATGAGTGAGAGCCGACCATCTGTCTTCCCATAACAATCATATAGTTGCTCATTCAGAGCCTAGCTCTTGGCTATATATCTGCTGGCTTCTCTCTAAGCTCCATATCTAATAGGTCTTAATGTGAGTTAACAGTACAGCTCATGCAATTTAAAAATTAATGTTTTGTCAGACTGCTTGTAAATCTAAATGTAGGTGTAGTTTGTTTGGTAATTGCATTTGTTTTGGATGTATTTATTGAATTTTGACTTGGCAATGTGTATTGCCGTTCACTCCGGTCCAAGGCTGAAAGACCATATATTATGTGCCTGTTGGCATAGCAGATGTTTGTTTCAATAAATATGTCCTGTAAAAGGAAATCTGTCCTGTAATCTTTTTTTCCATTTTTGCTACTTTTACGTAAATGATTATCCTGTACAAACAGTGAATGTCTAAATATATTTCCAATTAGCCCTTTTGTAAATTCATGAGATAATTAAACACAATATGCTGTGCTCGCTCTGTTCATTGTAATGCTGCTAATGATGACGCCACGGTAATCTATTCATTTACTGAACATCATTTCAGTGCGTCTGCACCAATTTCCTAAGAAAATAACAGAATAATGAAATAATAGTTTAAAATCATGTTCATTATTGGTAATGTGTTTAGTTTGTTAGAATTACTTTTTTTCTAATCATGTTTAGAAATTGTTTTAGAAATGTACAAATTATTGGTTGAAATTAGAGAGGTTGAAAACCTGATCTCAGATCTCAGCATTGTTCAAACAAGCATTGCATTATATGTAACAGTTGAGCAAAAAAGAAACATCATGGCATAGATGAGCTTTAGGACCTAAAGTGCATTCCAAGTCCATTAAGGTGTTTGTGTGTGTATATGTTTATGCATTTACTCAGCTAAGTTTCTGGAACACAGTTCCCTTCGTAAAATAAGTCAGATCTTATGAGGGAATTCTCAGATTCTTTTTTTCTCTGAACTCTTTGTATGTTTGCGAACCCATGTAATGAATTCACTGGAAATGCTATGTGTTTGTGTGGGTGGGTGTGTGTATGTGTGTACACAGAGGTCCTAAATGAGACGCACACTTTGGCAGGCTTTAGCAACACCTGCTCAACCGACTCACAAGTTCAGCATTCTCTACACAGCTTCTGTCTGTGGGTACTGGGGCGACCCAACCTCCCCAAGCCCTGCAGGGTTTTCACTGCCCAGGCTTGTCATGTTTAAACAGCTTTATATGGAACTCATTCCAGCTTTAGGCCCTACCAGCCGTTAGTAGCTGACAGAGAGTGTCAAGACTCTCACACAAGCATTCACATGCATGCCCGAGTACATAAACATGAGAGACATGTAAACGAGCGTGGGATGAGACCTATCATTACTGATGTTACCTCCGGGCATTCCAAGGTGGGATGTGTTAATAGTGCCCTTTATTAAACACACAGTGCCCCTGGAATGCACACGGTCCACCAGTTGTCCAACTGCCAGCACTAATAGTTACAAACAGCTCCAGGGCAGCTCTAATGAAATTTGCGCTGCTGTTTGTAAGTTGTCAGCATCTGCTAAAACATGCAGCGTGAATTGGTCTGTGTTTACGTGTTTGGTTAAATCCGATTTCTTCAATTAATTTATCTGTGTAAAAAACTGTTATCCAACAGGTAGAACCCTGATTTAACTTAACTCGTCACACACCGGATGAAAAGCATAGCGCTGAGCTACATCTAGGAGAACTTCACAAGTTATGGCACAGTGCATGCATTATGCTTAGATCAAGACAGTTGTCCGAAACAGTTAATCTAATCACGAAACATGCAATGTGTTTTGTGGCCTCAATGTGGCCTCAATGTGTTTGATAAACAGAGCACATGTAAAAAGCATAATCTGAATTACTAAAGTTCTTCATTCAAGTCACAGAAATTTAAGATAATGTAATTTAAAGTTGAATGGTGCTCTGTACTTTGTACTCAGGATATACACACCCACACACATCATGTACTGTATACAGTTGAGTTTGTTGCTTCCGGTTAAAAATTTTTGTTATTAGCTTAATGCACTGTTGTAAATGAGCCTGAATGACAATATGAGAATATAGAGGGTGCAGGCAGATCGGAAGTTAAGTCAGTTTACTAACAGTGGTTTGAAATGCGTTTAGACACAGTTGTGGGAAGGACCGTTAGCTCCTCTTATTCCCAGCTGCCTTTATATGTGTGTTTTTTTTTTCCACTTCACTTTTTTCACTTTTTTTTTTTTAAACAAACAAGTGCACGGATAAAAAGCTTCCAGGAATTCTGGCAGAGAGGAGTGCTTTACAGTAATCTAACCTGAGAAAGATGAAAGCCTGCAGGGAAGCAGACCAGAGAGTAGCGTCTCTCTCTCACACACACACATACACTCACTCAAATGCCTGTGATGACATGAGTGGAGTAAAAAGACATGCAGAACTCACTCAAATTATTAGAGATGAACATTTACAACATTCTCTTCTGCATCCAGAAAGCAGCAGGACCATACCTAATGGAGTGTACAACAGGAATGATTTTAGGGGGCCTCTGCTTCAGAGGGCTCAGAACTATTTTATTTTATTTTATAGATGACTACTCTAAAGCATTTGGAATTTTTATTTTTGGATTTTAAATATTATTTTATATCTTTTTATTTATTTATTTATTTTATTTTACATTTCTTGCATACTATTTTTTGGTTTGCTTTATACAATTGTTATTTGCTCATCAGAGTATATACATCAGATCCATACCCTGAATACATGTCATTTCTATGAAATAAAATATATATATATATAAAAAAAAAAAATTGATATATTTTGGTTGATAAATTGATAAAAATAATCATATATACATTATATACGTTTGATATGAGTGGCCACATTGCCTAACCACATTCCTGGTTGTCATGAACTAAAATTATGTAAAAGTAAAACTTTCTTTTAAAAAACTTTTTGGAAAGGAAGAAAAACAAGAAATGGACTCCCTGCACCACTTTTTCCATTTTCTAATTGAAACTGCATGAAAGGATTTCTTATGGTTGGTGACAGACACAATCTCTGATCCTCTTTAGACTTGCGTCTCTGTGGGGAACAACTCATTCCCGTTTCTCCTGAATTAAAGCTTTACGCTTATAGTAGCTGTCTTTCAGATTATAAACACACACACACACACACACACACACACACACACTCACACACACACACACACACGCACACCTTTCTCCGTGTTTATTGCAGCATAGTTTCCCTTGTCACTCAGACTTATTGTACACAAAGACAACGCCTGCCAGGTCTCGTTCTCTGCTCTTTGATATGTCACCATGCAGAAAGTGATGAGAGAACACACGTACACTCAGATAAACTCACTCACCCACTTACTGTCACTGTCACAACTTGAAAAACAGAGGTTAATGCTGCTGGAATGATCTTACAACAGTCACAAACATGAGCAGAAATCAGAATGCATATGCTCTATTTCTTCTGTTAGTTTCATCTACACCATTTTCCTACGCATCTTGATGCTTTGCATGCATTATGGGAGTAACTTCTGTTGGAATGTAAATAATCAGTAAAATGTTTTTTTTTTAACTGCACTGAAAAAAATGGTTCATTGCAAATTGTTGCAAACAATTTATATAAGCTTAATTTAAACTAACAAATTGAGTTGAATGTTACTAAATTTAATTTGTTTGTTTAAATGCAGCCCATAAAAATTAGTTTAAAAGCACTTACCTTACAAAAATTGTACATCCAATGAATCCTTTTTTTCAGTGTGGGTGCAATGAGTTTCCATTATTCTCTTCACATCCACAGAAGACCATGAATAACCGCAACAACTTATAATAATATTAATAATAATATTATAATAACATTATGGACATATATTGAATATTACCTTACTGAATATGAAAATATTAATAAAAAATGTAGAATAATATAAAAATAAGTGAAGGACCAAAACACAGTGAACTTGTCTACAAATATACGTTAATGTCACATTAAAATATTGTGAAATTTTAAAAGTGTAAAATAATTTAAAAAAACAAACGTACATTACTCAGTTTTCACTATATAGAGTATATGGATTATTTATAGCGCAACCTTATTATTCGACATGGTTTGTTTCAGTTCTTTTGATTTGGCTTGATTTGACAGGAAGTGTTACCCATTATTTGAAAAGCAGTAGTCATGCTAGTATTGTAGCGGCTTGTTGTAAGGTGTGGTTTTACATAGTGTGTGTGTGATTGAGAGAGAAGGAGCGGTCTCTCCCCGGGCTCATAGAGAGTGCAGATAGCTAGTGACAGAGCACTGCTGTTAAGTGCCAACACTTCTCTCAGGCAACTGAGAATCCGTGTTTCAGAGCTAACAAGGCGTAATACAACCTTCACACCTACAGACAGAGAGAAAGAGGGATGGCCTCACACATATCGGCTGATGTGAATGTCCAGAGGTTGATGGCATTGGAAGAAAGTTAATAAAGCTACATATAGCCGAAGTTATAGAAGAGTTACAGTGATCACATGACTGTCCTAGGCCTTGGAAAATACACGTACAAAACCTTAGCTGTGGGCGAATAAGTATATGTGGAAGCTTGTGCTTTTCCTGGAGCTTGCATCACACAGTCAAAATAAATAACTAATAATAATTTAATCAAATGATAATTATAAATTAATACATGAAATGAGTGTTTCACTGCATGGGAAGTTTAATACTTGTTCTCAGAAAATATTTATTTCTTTTCATTTCTCTTCATTTCATTTTTCTTGAACCTGCAATTTGTTAAATTTACTTAAAACAAATATGCATGGTTTATATTTTATTTTTATTTATTTAGTAGTGCAGACAGCCTCATTTGCATCCATGTATTGAAAGAGCAAACTCCACTCCTGCTATTTATGTATATTAATATAGCTTCTAGCAATATCAATATAAAAGTATATCTAATAAATCGCTTGTTTGTTTACTTTCAAATATGAATATATATGAGCATGTCTGAATTAGTTATGTCAACATAATATACATTAGCTAATGAGAGTTAATTACAAAATGATGTTTGCTAATGGCATAAATTAAGGAATTGATCCATTTGACGAGTGTTAGCTTTTAAAAAGTTTTGAATCCAGTAGATGTCAGGTGAATGTTGTGTAAAGAAACAAGATGCTTTATGTCTATTATTCACCAGAAAGCATTCTCACAGAACCATGCATGAAATATGAATTATGGTAATTTAGTTTATTGCACGAATGTTAGATTGGTTTTATGTGCGTTTGAGCATCTTTGTTGCAAGGTGACAAACAATTTCAAGATATGAAAATGCCAGTGTGTAAGGAATATTGCTTATTACATATCACCTTTTTTTGTTTTCTGTTACATCAGCAAACACAGAAAAATAAGCTCCATATATAAGTGTTATCCATTCATACATGCTGAATTGCTTTTAATGTAAACATATTCTAAAATAACATTAATTTGTAACCATTTTAAGACACTTTGTCACATTTAAAAATATGAAATGAGAGATCTGTGTTTTTATTTTGTTTTTTTAAACAAAAGAAGAGTTCCAACGTTAAGTGTTCCTAAGAGAGAACTTTACCACAGAGCAGCACCGAGAATATGATTGGATGGTGGTGACCAATCAACCTATAGTCATTTTAAATAATTCTCAATTTTTGTGGCCAGTTACACACTAATGCAGAATCAATTCACCCTACTGGTCTCTACATGTGTGTGTGTTTTAGCAAGACAGAAGTGAGAAAGAGAGAGAGGCAGACTTCGGGGCTTTAGGGACGGCTCAGTGGTAACTGGATCAGCGATCGGGTTCTGGTCTGATGACTGTTTCTCGTCTGGCCTCGGCTCTTCATGCATTATTCACACCTTTAAGGACTGTTTTCACTCATCCCTCTTTCATCCTCCCTTTCACCCCTCTCTCTGCTCCCTGAAAGGATAAAGAGTGCTGTCACACTCTTGACTTCGTCTGACATTTTCTATTTCGAAATATCTGCTTCATTCGTACTGATAAGCAGGCATTTCCCATCCAATGGCACTTTTAGCCAACTTAAAAACTCAGATTTTTTGATTCAGTTTGCCAGGAAGATTCGTGAATTGAACAATCATATTATTGCTTCTGTAAATAATTGTCAACATATGTTTGTCTGTATGTGTAATTCATTACTTCCATAATTTATTCACTCAAACACTCAAAAAAGTCTCAATGGTATTTATTATACATGCTATATTTGTTGTTCAGATGTTACTCAAGACAAAAAGAGTTCTGCTCTTTTCTCAAGAAATCTCGATTCATCATAAAAATGTTGATGCATGCTCTGTGATGTAATTTTAACTTCTTGGTGGCCCCCTTGTGAAACTCCAAACTTTTTGTTTGTAGATGTATTATGCAATTCTGAAGCAATGTATTTATCAGACTTTCACTGGCAGACACACGCAATCTTTACCTGTCCCATATTTCTGCTTCTATGTCCCATTGGCATGTTAGCTGCTGTGAATAGTGTGACATTATGTCTGTTTCAGCTCTGCTGTTGTGAGGCTAATTGAGGGGTTTGCGTACGAGAGAGGAATCAGACCTGTTGTTTTAGCTGTCAGAGCATCTATCATTTGCTGAAGTGCCGCATAAAGCTCAGACAGGAGAAAGTGTCAAGTGTGTGTATGTGGTATGGCAGAGAGACTGACACACACTCTGCAGGAGTCTATCAGAATCGCTATTTCAGTTAATCAGCCCACAGGTATCAACTGCGTGTAAACGCATCCTTGAATCTCTCCATGGGAACAGTTCAGGTACACTACTAGTAAAGCATTTCAAATTACATTTATAATGCATTTAAAGTAGAAAGTGCAACAAATGGTCACACTTGACAAGTTTGGTGAACTTTAAACTAACTCTAATGTTAAAAGTATGAGAGTTGACTTATGAACCTTGGTGCTCACCAAAAGTGAACCTAGACAGTGCAAGCAAAACCCACCCACACGTTTGGGCTGTGAATTAACTATTTATTACATTTTAAAGAACATTTTAATGCAGTGAAATGTATTATATTGTGTTAAAAATAATAAATAAAAAATATATTTTATTTTGAGTTGATAGACATTTCCTCAATTATAGAGAATTGAATGCTGTTTACCTGCTGCTGTAGAAGCAATTTGAACAGTCCCAAACCCCTAGCAGCCTAAACAATGGCCTCCTTTTACTGCCAAAGACCATAGATCCCTGAGAAAGAAATGTCTCTATGTAACTCTATCAGCATCTGGTCTACCACAACCTCGGCCTGCCAGACACTACAGACCGACAGAAAGGGAATTATTGTTACAGGATAGCTTTGTTTGTCACTCAATCGTTTGGGTGTATTTCAGATTGCATTTTGTGAGCTTTCAATAATGCCAGTCACCCGTTACCACATTGTGCTCACACACACACCACTGTTCAAGGGTTTAGGGTTGGTTAGATATATCATTTGATATATCTCTATATATCTAACATAATTTAACCTTTTAAGGAAACATTTGCCCTTTTTTTCTTTCCCTGTTCCTCTCACTTCAAAGCCATCAAAATTCTCATCCACCATATGTCTCAGATCCAGTTCCAAAAACCAGTGTGCAAATCACACACTTTCCACACACTCCCTTATTCTCACCTTCTGTTTTAATGTGCGTCTTCTTCATAGAGAATGTTGCTTATATGTGGAACACAAATACATTTGTCCATTTTATTGTTGGCTCATTCACCATATGTAGCCAGTATGAAGCTCTGTTTATGTTGACGGATGTGATGGATGTGCAGAGACATTTCTAATATTAGAGGCATCATGTGAGCTTTCTTCAGACGTCACTTTGTCGTGTTGCAGCTCATTTGCAGAAATGTAAACTTTTACTGGACAAACAAATGTAACATCGCCATTGGGCGCTGAAGTTTGAATATCCTTGAACCTTACCACACATTGAGTCCTATGTTTTAAAGTGTGTGTGTGGCCACTGGGCGTGTGTGTGCGAATAAGATAAAATAGGAAGAGTGCAGAAATAATTGTTTTTATTTCCCAGCTGGAAAAATGGAACTGATGGAAAATAGGGTTGTCTCCTTTCTGCAGGTATTTGTTTCAGATAAATTACTTCATTTGGAAATTCCAGCGACGCCCCGTCTCTCTCTCTCCACCCTGCAGTGACTATAATGAGGAGCTGGAGCGAGAGAAAGAGCTGTATTAAATAATGAATGGCCGTATTGACGGCTGAAAATAATACATGGTGAAAGCGATAATAGTAGAAGGTTTTTAAAGATGTATGCTGAATGAAAACAAATTAGTTTCCCATGTTAGGTACTGCCAAGGTTTTTTTTGTTAACCAAATGGATTAAAGTCAACATGAAATGTCATTCACAACCAGCTATTCTACAATGTAACACACTTCTGATTTTGAAGCGACATTTGATTCAATACATTGTATGTCATATGTCATATGATTAGTCCTTAACAATTAGTCCAAAATGTACACACAGTTGCTTTTAAATTTCACACATAGTTTAAAAAAATTGTGAGTAAAACACTGAATTGAACATGATTTTCTTATGTAAATGTATGTAAAACATGAATAATCTTTGTTTTAATTATACCTTTAAAAAATTGTTTTTACACTATGTGTTACAAAGACATCAGTTTACTCAACATGGAGCATTACAGAAGAAACAACGTGTGTGTGCTGTGTTTTTCTTTCTGATGGATGTGGAGGAGTCTGAGAGTGTGTGCTGGTCAAGCATCAGACTGAAGAGCCACAGTCAGATGTCTGGCTCTCAAAATAAGGGCGAAAGTAAAAAAAGATCCAGCGCTACTTAGAGCAGCCACAGGCCACGAGGCCTCCTCTCAGACTGAATGCACAGAGAATGAAGGCTCTCTGAAATAAGAGGGAGAGAGAGGCTGAAAGAGGGATAGAGCAGAAAATGGAGAAGAAACAGCATGCGGCCCAGAGGTCACATCTAACCTCAGATTAAACCAGGAACACCCAGTGGGAGAGGATGAGAGAGATGAGTATGGAGAGACGGAAAGAGGAATACGCTGGAAATTGATGCACAAGGCAGGTTTAAGAGCAAAAGAGATGGTAAAATCATCAGTAATGTGAGGAAAGAGCAAGATGCGAGCTAGAAATGGGAAAGAGAGAATTGTAGAAGAGTGGGCGAGCGGAAGAAGTATGGGTGATAAAAGTAGAGAGGAGGAGGTGAAAGATAGACGGATGAAAGGTCAGACTTGGTGACACCCTAGAGAGAGAGTAAGAGGGGAGTCCTGTCTGTCACACAGGAGGAGAGAAGAGCCGCCCTGCAGACACCCGTCCCCTTCACATGCATCCATACACATGAATCTGACATGCCAGAATAGCCTCAATTCTGCTGGGAAGTTTTTTTTAGTTAATCTATTCATCCCCAGTATTATATTAAAACAACTTGCTTTTCATAGTATTTTTTATATTGGACAATGACACAAATTAATGTTTTAATTTATTTACCCACTGGAAATATCAAAATGAGCTGTGATTAATACATCTCTTATACGATGAGCATTTTTTAACAAACAATTGTCATAAAATAACAAAAAGAAAATTAAGATTACTGTTATGTTGTTGATTTAGTCATTTACAAAATAGGTTCAAGCATTGAAGTATGAGCATTAAGGGAAAAAAAGTATAATTCATTCAAGTGTCAAACATTTGTCCCATAGTATAAACATGCAGCATCACAGACTGGATTTCAAATTTTAGTTTCTCATTTGCGTATGTCTCCTCTAGTAGGCCTGTAGATAGACTGCAGAGAAGAGAAATGTGATGGACGTGCTCACATTCCCCCAGCAGACTCCCATGGGTTATATCTCCCTCTCTCTTTCTCTCCCTCTGCGAGGGGTTTTTAACAGTTAGAGCAGTGTGATCCCAGCTCTCCTCTCTGCGGGACTGCAGGGTAAGAGAGGTGACAGAGAAACTTTCGGCCTGCTAATATTGCTTCCATCCTCCCTGCAGCCAGTGCAAGCCCTGCATATAAAACACACCTTCCTCAAGCAGAACGGGGACATTTTTACATTTCCGACATCGCTAAAGGAGGAAAGTATGCTGAGATTTCAAAGTTCATGCAAACCGACTGAGAGTTCAATGCAATTACATAAAGGTTAACTGCATTACGAGCAGGGAAACAATGACTTAAATTGTGTCCCTAAATTGTGTATTCATGTCCTACAGTGTGTTACGGAGCGTTAAATGAGAAAATGAATGTAAAAGTTTTTAAGCCAATTTAAGTTCAGTCTATGTTTGTCTTGAGCTGGTGTATTTAAAAGCTTATTTGGGGGCCTGTTGTTGAAGAGTAAAGTTAATTTGGCTGGCGATGACATTGCCGCAATCAGGGTGTCAGAGAAGGTTTGTGCCGCGCTGTTAGAGCCCTGGTAATTAAAATCCTGCCGCGGTACCGATCCGCTGATTGCGAAGAAGAAACCGGAGGGACAAACGGATCAGGAAATCTGATTAGGTCTCTCCTCCGCAGGGTTCTGCCTGTGAGCTCCCTGAGACACCGGGGCCTGGCTTTGTACACGCATGCACGCACACGTGTTTTGCGGATCAGAGCTTTTCAACAACCTCAATCTCATAACCCGGCAACCAAAACAAAGCCTTTCTCTCTTGTGAACATGGCGGCTTGCTGGGCGCGACGTGTTTAGCGCTGAACAGGTCCATGTCTCGTTGACTCGTTAGGGATGGAAATGCCATATTAAAAGACCAGTTGCTTGGCTGCAGTGCTAGCTGATTATGAAGCTGTCAGATGGTTTTTGTGTGTTTTACTGGCTAGTAGAATCCTTTTTATGTCTTTGGAGTTATATTTTTTTGTGGTTGCCAGTGATTGTTCATAACCTTTGGTATTGTTTGCATGATCTATCAATGTCTTTTTAGCATCAGAGCCTTCAACATTTGTTTGGAGATGGCAATAGTGCCCGATTCCAGTTGAAGTGATTGTTCATTGAGATTCTCCCCATTGTCCTGTCCATTTGTGCATTTGTCTTTCTTGCATGACCAGCCCTTTTGGGGGATTTGAATACTTTTGTGATATTTAAAGAAGCAATATTCTAGAAACCACATATTTCAAAGTGACCAACTTTCTTGTGATGGTTGAAACAGTCATCCATTTAACCTTCATCAGGACAACTTGCTGTCTGAGTTTTACTTTAGAACATAAAGGTAATCATTTTGGAATGGCTAAATCGAGTGTTCATTTAAAATTGAATACTGTGTTTTAGAATATATGTAGGAAATTGGTGGTAGAATGCAAGTAAATTGTCTATTTGAATGTTACAAATACTGTGCAGTCATACAATTTGTTTTTGGTACATGGTATAAACTTTTTTACAAATGGGCACTCTGATTCTTACATAAACAGGACGCTGCCAGAAACAGGACCACAGGCCCTTGAATTTGTTGTCTGCAGCCTAGAGACACTGACCACCAAAGTCTTTATTCCCCACTGAAATCATCAATTTTTTTATTGCTTAATTCGTAGTGCTCACCGTGACAGCAGACAATGGCTTTCTGGACATGATCGTCTTTAATTCCCCAGATTAGTGTCAACCCATTCAAGCTCCTTTGCAAAACCAGTCGTCTTCAGCTAAGTATCGATGCTGCAAAATGGGAATTTGCCATTTTCTTTCAGCACTGATTGACATTAAGAGACTTCCCAGTCCACCCACTCTTGCTGTTTACTACAGCACACTCCAGCTCAGCCAATGGAGGCTCTGAAAAACAAAGTAAACCTTTGGTTCCACTTTGCTTGACTATAGCAGGCTTGAACACGTCAAGATCTCTTGGTGCGTTAAGAGTGCTGATGCGCAGGTTCTATCTCAAACTCTCCCGGGGGATTTGGCTCAAAAAAACAGAAAACAATCGCTCAACGGCTTGACATCAAGTCACTGACGGTAGCGAGGCCGATCTGCTTACAGTTGTCGACACGTGCAGCTCTATTTTTGTTATAGTGGAGGTTTAAATGTCACAGATCAATATCTGTGCATCAGAGTAGCTCTTGCTTCTAAAGAATCTCTCGAGGGAGCATCAGCACACTGCCTTAATCGTAGTGGCCTTCACCCAACACTGCCTGGTGTCTGGTGTCCCACGAGCTTTGAGGCTGGAAGTGTTTGTACTGTCAGATGTGCACCTTTGCAGCCGGTGCTGCTCTTTTGAAGTTATTTGTAGTTTTCTTTTGTCACAGCTCTTCAGTGACTCTGTGTCACTTCTTAACTTTGTTCTATATCAGTGTTAGACTGTTCTGAGCTGTAATGTGATGGGCAACCTGAAATATGTCGAACAGACTTGAACGCTGTGTGTATTCGTGGCATCCCTGTTGCCCTCACAAAATAAGAGTGTGGGCTATCTTACACTCATTTTGATAGCAACAGAAGGAACACCTCCCAAGTGACTGCAGATTTGGTAAGAAAAGCTCACTGAAAGATCACAAGATGGCAAGCTTTTGCCTAGGTTAAATTTAGGGTTTGTGAAGACGCTCCTTTTCCTATGCAAAATGCTTTAGTTAACAGCTGGCTTTAGCAAGCAACGGTGCAAAAGTACAGCATTCTCTTGAGATGCATGATTATGCAAATTGTTTTAAAGTCAATGGCAATAGCTAGATGGAGAAGGAGAATCTGAAACGGCAGCCATGACTAATCGAGTACCACACATTGTTGTTTAAAGGATTTTGATTGAGTGAGGATTGCATGATAATAAAATCTTTTTTTTATTTTTATGTGATGCAGTGAAAGTACGACTGTGGGAAATAATGGCAAATTCACCTGTCAAATTCAAATCAAATTTTTTTTCAGCAACGAGGATATAACAATAATATATCAATGAATTAATTGAATTAATTTAAAAATGCAGTATTGTAAATGTGTATTATAAAAATAAAACACGTTTATGTAACATTATTTTATTAATTATAGTGTTTATTATTTTTTGTTTAGTTACGGTATTGATATAATTTGATATAGAGATTTGTCCAGTGTCACATTTTTTTAAATATAAAGAAGTCAGTTAGCTGGAGGGTAAAAATAAGGCTTTCTGTGCCTAGTTGTACTAAACTGCAAGTGGTTAGGAAAAAAAAGTTTTGGGTTCATCCCACAGTTTTTCCCTTAGTGGATTCATCCCACAGTTTTTGAGAAACTACTCTCTGCACCATCAATCTTAATCTATAGTCATACTGCTGGCCTGATGGTAGGGCTTAAGATGAAGTTGTTTTGAGCCAGAGGAAATTGCAGTTTCCATGAATGCTGAGTAAAGTCCTGCCCACATTATGAAGCTGCAGAGCTCTTGCTGTTATGGCTTCCTTTATCATCTCTCTCTGTTTGCTGTTAGCTTATCAGAACTTGTCTAGAGTCGAACTGCCATTCCCTATTACACTGCCCTGTGATAGTGTGATGCTCTAACCCACACTTTACATCAAGAGTTACAAATTAGCAAGACTGTGTCATGAAAGTCATCATCTTTTTTATTTTCATACAAATTTAAAATATACTGCATTAATAGCTGCAACTATGCATTCTACCACACTAATAGCTTGTTGTGTAAACTCACATAATGCATTTCATATGACTAGTCTTTGTTGTTACAGTCCATGACCACTAGGTGGATGTTTTGAGACTGTGGAGTGGTGTGTTCAGACACCAGAGATCCTACAGGACACCATACATTCACAGTACAGCTGAAATGTATAGGTTTATGTTCTCTCCACAGTTCATTTGTTTATTATTATAATTTTGTAATTAATCATAAATGTAATGCAATCTATATTAATTTCTCTTTCCCTCTCTCTTAAAATCAAAGATATTACAAACACCCAGAGAAAGTATAACAGAAGGTGAGATAACAGCAACTGTTCAAATGGTGTCAGAGTTATGGCTTTGAACTGAAATTAAATCCAAATGATTGTGTGATAGACAGATTAGTGGTGTAATCCAATCAGGATTTAAAGAATATAATCCACTTTATTGATATTGAAATGAAAGGGAGAGAATTGATGTTTTGTTCAAGGCTTAGGAATTTAAAATAATAAAAATCTAACCCATTAAACTGGTATTAATCACACATTAATAACACCAGATGTACTCCTTGCGTTCAAGAGTATGTATCAGCATGATGATTTAGCCATGCTTTTATTTTTCTCCTATCTGAGATCAGATACTATATCTCTATGCTAACGCTAACCGATATGCTAATAGTCATCCCCTGTGGCTTATTTGTTTAGCCACAGTTGTGATAATGCCCATTCGCTTCTCTCAGTCCCTCTAGTGATCTTTCGGGCCACTCCATGTCATCTCTCTGGGGGACCGACTGGGGCTTCACAAGACCTCCTGCAGTTTATTCTTCCACTGTCCACATGCTGCCATCCCAAACACTGCAGCTCTTCCTGTCTGAAACTCAATCCTGGCCAAATTAACCATCCCTTGATCGGGGAGATTAGATAACCTTTGTGCTGAATAAGGCTTTGGCTCGTGTAAAAGGTTTTTGCTTTCTTCCGCCTCTTTACTTTGTTCTCTTCTTTTGTTCGACTCCTTTTTCAATTTTGTTTGTGACCCTCAGCTTACAGGACAAAAAAGTGAGCGCAAAGCCAAAGGGAATACTTGAAACATCACTGAGACTCAGCCAGGGACTTTTGAAGTAGTGGCTTAAAATTATTTTAGAAGTCTCTTGAGGTAAGATGATCTTACATTTACAGGACTTGCAGTCTGATGGGAGTCCAGGCCATAAACGTAGCGATAAAGTGGCTTATTCTGATGGGAATGGACTTGATACCTCCTAAACTGTTTAGTGTTAAAAAGGGAAAGGAAATTGATGATTCATTCTGTGGTAATGGGTTATCAGGTGCATTGTAATGTTTAATGGCAGGTATAAAGACTTCAGTTCTCACAGGGCCCTTTAGTGAGTGTTTTGCTAGAAGATGAAATCTGGAGGGAGGATAGGGTTATATCGAGACAAGAACAGAGTGTGAGTGTGCACTTCTGCATCAGCAACAACAGATGTTCAGATATAGTCATGAGACTTCCATCACTGTGGTCCAACTGTGTAAGGATGTTACAGCTCTCTGCTGAACCTGCAATTTATGGGACGTAACGTCCCCTACAGCTGTCTAACAACTTAACAACTCTTCCCCTCTGCTTTATTCCATTTCACGCTTTTGTAAGGTATTAATGGTCGAGTAACAATGTCTTTATGTTCTCTCTCCTTTCAGATTCGGGTAGATGGTCCAACCTATGGTGCTTTACAGTATGAAACAATCCAGGTGGTCGACAATGGACCAATCCTACGAGACATGGCATTTTCATCTGATCAGCACTTCTTGTACGTGATGTCGGAATCACAGGTGAGTCACCACTACCGTTTGCCCAGAATCCATCATGATTCACTCGGGAAGCACATGAGTGAGAGCTAAAATTATACCACAATTTAGGGGTTTCGCTTACTGTAATTACAATCTGAGAGGTCCACTTGGACAGCCACAGAGAAGGTGGAACATTTTGCATTATAAAAAAGTGACAGGTGACAGATTTGTGGATTAGATTTTGACACACTATGTGTCCAAAACATACACACCATTTGCACATCAGGATATGTTGGCTTAAAATGGTTCAATCTGTGTAATGGAATAGATTTGGCTCCGTCCTGGATCTTTTAAGCACTACTGAAGCTTGTAAATCTCAAAATCAGAAAAACACTGCATGCACTTAGTGCTGTAAAAACACCCTTACTCGGATAACCTGTCATCGGGCTTTCATTTCTTGTGTCATAAATCATGCTTTTTGTATTAGTCAAACTGAGTGTTTTATGCCACTATTCATCATTTGGTGAAAGGTATCATGTCTGGTGCATGAATCAAAATAATACTTAAAGGCTCTTGAGGTGACTTAAGTCTTTTAAACTTTGACCTCTGACCCTAGCTGTGGTTCACCACTTATTTCTGTAACCTTGAACACTCTTGACTATATTTAGCACTAACATTTAAGGCTTCCAGTCCTGTTTTGCTCTCTCTCTAACACTTGAGGTATTAGCAGTATTTTAAAAAAATATCATGGCTAATTCAAAATGACATGTTTACACACAAATCCTTTTACTTCAGCACAAAGCTGCTGTAATGCCACACTCAGGCCAGAAAGCAGACACTCAGTGTCTCAGTGTCCAATGTCAAGATTTATAGGAATTACTATAAATCTGAAATGTCATTCAGTGAATTTCACTTCACTAGCAGTGAGGGTCAGTGGACAGCATCCTGAGATTTACGGCACAGCTCATGTATAGCTAGCTGATCACATTGACTGGAGCCTATACTGTACATCACCTAGCCTGTGAAAGTTTCTAGTGGATAGTTTTAGAAATTAGGTTTGGACTAATCTAAAGATAAACTAAGAGAAAGATGTTTGTTTTGAAAGTGACTTCTCCATGAGTCTGCTTCAAACATCAGTACACTATTGGCAACTGGACCTTTTTTCCTGCAAGGGTTTGATGAATAATGACTGCACCTTTACTCCTATTACAGAACACAATATTCACTACATCTTAGAGATTTATACAGATGTTAAACTAGAATCTCTAGGCTGTTTAGGTCACCCTCACCAACTTTAACTATGTTGTAAACATCATTTAAGACCATTTGAAAGTGTGGTTTAAAAACTAGGCCATGATCATCGACTCAAGTCTTATGGGAAAGGAGAGAGATGGTGTTTTCTTTGACGTGAATAAATATCAGAGCTGGACCTGTGGTGTTCTGCCAGTGAATAATCTCACCCTGTCGCAATTAGCCTATTAGCCCAGTTAGAGTTGTCGTCTGGTTTCTGTTTAGTCCAAACATCAGGGGATCACGTCTACTGGGGAATCATGCATATATTTAGAAGCTATTTAGTGAACATGCATTCTCTTGTCCCACCTGTAATTCTTGCCCTCCTACAGCACACATGCACACACGTGCACACTGAAAGATTTATTCTAGCTTGCTTTAAAATTTTATGATCTCTGATGTAACACAGTGCTTCTTGCATCACTAGCATCGCTACTGAATCCATAGCACCACAGTAAACCAAGTCATATTTTACCTGAGTTGTGATCTTGGGTGTGATATAAAAATAATGCCAAAATATTCTTCTGGCTGGACTTTTAATGAATCGCATAAAGATTCATAGGTTGTGTGATTCAGTGAACTGTTTAAATGCTTTGATAGTTTAATAGATTTGCACAGATTCAGATCTCACTCAGACTCAGTTTGCATCTGTGTTTACACTTTTGTTTGTTTTGCTGTGAATAACAGACCGACTTGCCATTTTTGGCTTATTTCTTTCAGTCTCTCCCACTCTCACAGTTGTCTCTAGCTCTGTGGTTGAAATGTCTGCATTAATATTTATGACTGATAACAAAATGCAGAAATTTTCAAGACTGTTTTGCAGTCAGGCCTTGTGCATCTGCTGCTTGCAAACATAAACACGCGCACACACACACACACACACACACACACACACACACACACACACACACGCACACACGCGCACACACACACGCACACACACATTTGTACAGTTATCATTGCAAATATTGCCATAGATTTGTGTTGATTTTATACTGACCTAAAGTAATATTTTCTATCCACTAATTCTGAATCTATTAACCATTATAGACTTACATTACAGAATTACATTTACCATTACAGTAACCATTACAGAATTACATTTTGCATGTTTATATTTCCACAAACATCATTTTGTATTTCAATGTTACAAATGTCAGGTTTTTTGTTCAGTCAATGCAGTGGAAAACCTGACCTCCACACACAAAACCTGTACCACTTAAAACATGTATTTCAATCTGTCTCTCTCAGACACATCTCTTTTTTGTGTTCCAGTGGTTTCTTGTGGTTTTATGATTAAGCTAGATTTTTTTTATTAAGTGTACACACAAAAACAAATATAGTTTTTTAAATGATCATTTTAAAAATAATTATTTTGTTAAATGGTATATTTTTCCCCAAGTTAAGTGTATATTAGGACAAACCAGAGCCATCATACAAATTCCCTGCGGGAGAATGAAGCAGAAAAACAAGAACAGTAGGTCGATAATCTCCTGCTGGTCCAGCCTTAAAAACAGAGTGAAAGACAAGGAGGGATGGAATCAGAGAGATTTGGAGGAAGGCAATGACAGTGTTTGGGAGCTGAGGAGTTCTGGGTTATGTGTGTGATTTATGGCTGATTGGAGGGGTTCGAGCCCCCCACTCCCTCCACTTAGTCATTGCTGATGACTGTACAAGTCATCTGTTACATGAAGTAAAAAACAGCGAAAATGTAAAAAAAAGATTCTTTAAGGTCATTTTAAACACCATGGGTCACCTTTGACCCTGAACCATAATCCTGTATGTTTGTCCACTTCATATTCCATATAGTGCATATTTCAGATGAAAAACTACATTACCAAATAAATTTCCACCAGTCAGAGTATCCAAATGAGCAAATCATGCCAAACCCACAAACATTTGGCTAATGGTTTTTAATGCTAAAGAGGACTTGTAAAAAATGTTATCAGGTTGCAAATCTGTTGCAATTCACTGTTTTCACTGTAGTCAAAAAAGTGAATATGCATAAAGTATAGTACTTAAGTGATTATCTGAAATCTTTAAAGGTCCTGTGAAATGCTTTTAAATGTGAATTTTTATTCTGTTTATATCACAACTGACCACAACTCTCTCTCTCTCTCTCTCTCTCTCTCTCTCTCTCTCTCTCTCTCTCTCTCTCTCTCTCTCTAATTAATCCCCTGATTATCCCTCTAATTAAATCTGGCTACTTCCCTGTATCATTTTAAACAGCAAGATAAATGCGTCTTTTTAAGGAAAGAGGACAGACTGTCTGTTGAGAGTGATGCAGATTACAGTTATCAGAGCCTGCAGCTAATTATTGCGCTTGGCTTTTTGTCCACGTTTGTCATCCTTTCTTCTTGGGCTAAGTGTTTTTTATTGTAACTTTAGACATTGTCAGCAAGAGGCGCGTGTGTGTGGTCAGAGGGACAGCTGTGAGTGCTAATGACAGACCTCAGCTATAGTTCCTCCTGCATTAAATGAATGATGGAGGTTCAGAGCTCAATGGAGTTACACAAATTGCCGGTTTTGGCACATTAAAGCCTTTTGTTCTGCCAGTAACATCCAAATGGAAGTTATGTTCCTCTCTCCTGCAGTTTACTGTCATTTTACACTGGATTTTCAGATCGCTCTTTTGTGTGAAACACATCAGAGGTGAGCATGTACGCCAGGGCTTTGTCCTGCTTCAGAACATTCTGTCTGCAATTTAAGACAAGTGTTGCTTCAATGGCTTCATTTGAATCTAAAGGATCAATGCTCATTTTCCTTATTTTCAGGGAAATTAAATTGATTTTCTGTCTCTGTGTGTTTCTCATAACAGCTGTGTCACAAAGCAGACTGGAGACGTTGGCTTTTGTACACTCTCATGCTTGGAGCATATTAATCATTTATGTAGGGCAAGTTGAAACTGCAGGTAGTGTAAGTGTTAATAATTTAAGTGTGTCTCACACCAGTCCAAACAGCTCAACTCTTACGTTGCAGATCAGCTCTGGGCATTCATGAGTGGGATAAGACATCTGCTGCCTCATCTGAATAGGTTTAAGGAAGACATGTTTTATTTTCAATTACAGGCTGCCATTTAATGGCCGTTCCGTACTGTATGTATGTGGAGTTACCTGACAGTCCCCTGTGTGACAAATAGATCTTGAGAACATTTCGTTTGTTATTGCAGTGGCCTACTTAGACCGCGACCCATTGTGTTTGAGTGAATAGAAGTACTGAGGATGTCTGAATGTGTCTGGCACTCTTTGGGGGTAATTTTAGTTAACAAGAGCAAAGGAATTTCTTCTGAAATACTGATTGTGATTTTGAGATTTGAGTAGACACACTGATATTTATGTCATACATGCTCATTTATTTTATTTTATTTTTGTTGATTGATACGTGGATACAATAAGTGTTGAATGAAAGTGATTTATTGCAAGAATAAACATAGCTAAATACATATTTTGATCCACATACCTACATACAGTTTTTGAACCCAAAATTGGAATCAGCCAATAGCTGTTTATTAAATATATTTATTGACCAAAAAAGTTAAGCCCTAATATTAAAGTTTGTTTTTTTTACTTTGTTCTAGATTAGCTTAACATGCAGATGGCTATAATTATACATTTGTGTCATGCTTATTATTAAGCTTTTAGCTTTTTTAGCTTAAAACTTTCACAAATAAGTTAATCTTAAAATTCAGTGTTTATAACTTTACATCAAAAACGCTATGCTTCTGATATGCCATTTTCACTTCATGAGCCTATTTTAAAATTATTATACATCCTCAACAGAAAAGCTCCATATGGATCCACTGTAGCATTAAGCCTTTACCATAGAAACAAATCACTTCTGAGTATGAATACTTGAACTGAGTTGAATCTTCACATTGCTGTCTTGTAATTACAGTAATTCTGCAACAGCATAAATCAGCAGTAGCAAGACATTTGCTTGGTTGATTTCTCCAAAGCATGTAAACAAAGCTGTGTTTTTCCCAACATGGTCCAACACTGCAACATTGGCTTAACCAATGGCGTGAGTTTGGCTGACCAATTGAAGATGAGTAGTTCCGAAAACAGGCATTATTTGTAACAAGTCTGTTTGTGCTGTTAGTAGCATAGAAATGATGTGTGCCTGCTATGATCTGTTTTCTATAGTGCGTTTAGGGATGTGCTTCTTGGGTTTGGTGCCTGTAGGCCTAATGATGTCGTCTGGACAGAATCAGCTCTGATATGTTTGTGACAGCCGGGAGTGGAGTATCAAGGCCTGAATGTAAATCCAGTTAGCACACAGAGTGGCTGGGTTCACAGCACACATAATTGCATTTTCCGTCTGTGAAGCCCCCAGGGCGTGGAAGGGCACAGCCTCTTTAACCATGACTATGACCAGCTACCAGACCCGAGCACCCGCTGCCGTTTTGGGGATGTGTGTCAGATTTCAACCAGATGTGTACAGAAAAATAGGAAGACGCCAGCTTTCTGGAGACCGACCTTCCTGATGGGACTAAATATTTTACTGCTTTCTATACTACAGGGCTGTTGAATGCTTGATTATGATTGGCTGATGAGCATTCTGAGGCGTGCAGTTATTTTTAGAGAAGCACACACCTAAAGTAGTTTAGTCATTTCAAATGATACAGCCTGCCACAGACAGAAATCAAATCGAAATAAAACAAAAGGCTTGGGATGAGGACAAAGACCTGACAAATTTCTAGAAATACAATATCTGAACAAAGTCTTTAGGTGTGGTAACTGTAGTTTAAGCAGAATAATTCATCAATAATTCATCTTGGATGTGCATTATTTTCTAATAATTCAGTTGCCTGTCATCAGCTATTCTTTATATATTTGTTTAATAAAAGTAGTGCATTCTTGACTTCCTAAAGAGTCTAAATGCAAAGCAACCCAACACTAAAATAGCTTTGAATGTAATTTTTTATAAAATAAATATCATTGGAAGTTTCTCACAATGTTGCAGAATAAACGCGTTAATGTAAGTGTATATAAACTGTAAATGTATTGTTTATTAAGTGTGCAGTTTAATGAGACATTCTAATTACACTGCACTGCTGTTTGTCTCAGTGAGAGAGGAGAAAGTCACAGCTTATATGATATTACCAGCGTTCATCTTCTACTGACACGCTCCCCATACACACATTAAAGCACTTTTCATGACCCTCTCTGATGCCGAAATGACAGCGATATTTCTCGTCAGGAAGGGTATGTGTGTGTGTGTGTGTGTGTGTGTGTGTGTGTGTGTGTGTGTGTTAGCAGTGAGATTCATTTAAGATGGACATTGATGGATTCATTTCATAAATCAGTCATGATGAGGTGTTGTCATCTGTCTCCTGCTTCACTGGTGGTTAAACATCTAAAAATGGGCAAATACAGAGAGAGAGGGATACGCGTGCATGTCTAAGATTTTATCATATGAAGATTTTATGCAAATATGAGTTTGTGCTCACGTTTGGCGTTAGCTGCGGTTATTTTGCTTGATTTATTTAAACCATTATTTTAGTTATTTATTGTGCTTATAAAAGAGGTCCTTTCAATATGAATGTCTATTCCTATTTGATATTACCTGTGGTTTTTGTGTTTGTGTTGTGTTATCCTTTAATTGTGCTTGTGTTATTTGAACCATTATTTTATTTAGCAGTCATCATTGTGTGTGTGTGTGTGTGTGTGTGTGTGTGTGTGTGTGTGTGTGTGT
>CAIGQW010000596.1:9425268-9474650 GCA_903798125.1 Danio choprae
CTGGCCTTTCAGCTGATTCAGGATCTGTATTCTGGGCCCAAAATCAAAAACTCGGCTACTAGGCTGTATCAGAGCTAATAAACGTCCTAATGTCAGCATGTAAAGCAAGCTTTGTACTCCACAGAGCGATGCTTAATCAGGACCTGGATATGTTTAGATACCCTAAACCATTAACACAGCAGTGTTTCCCCATATGTAAGCATTTATGTCAACTGTATCTCGGCAACCAGTCAAAGCAGCTGTCAGGAGATTCTGTAGTAGCTGTTCACAGTCATTGAAGAGTTGGTGTTATCATATTGCTCATATTACGAGATGTCCTTATTTAAACTCCTCAGGTGTGTCAAGAGTGCTAAAGCCTTAAGCTTTAGATAATGAGCTCAATCCTCAGAATTTTCACAATCTTGAGTATGCCCCTGATAACTGAGACTAATTTACTACAAAGATGCAACATACGGAGTTAATATTTTCATATAACATATAGTTATTTCCATATCACATGTAAATACACAGCATGTATACATACAATACTATACAATACTAAGCAAAGTAATCGTTTATATATATATATATATATATATGCGCATGCTATTTTAATATATGACTATTCATTTTATTTTTGATCAAATAATACTATGTATACATATTTATGTGAGTTTGTGCAATTTGCAAATATAAAGAATAATGACCTTTTTTTTCCAACTGATATTACCTGCAGTGCAATAAATTTTAAACTATACACAGAAATACACTACAGTGTTTCATACATTTTCTTGACCTTTTATGATATTAGATATTTGTTTGAGGAGATCAACACAAAGCTCCTTTTTTGAGTCTGCAAGAAGAATTTAGAGACTGAAGCAAATTTCTCATCAAAAGAGAATATTTAGTTTGACTTTCATTTTTTGGTGGGGGTTATTTTACATTTGATCCAGTAGCTCTTCTTAGACCTCTACTCGTCCAAAGTGTGCTGTAAACCACAGTAAAGCCAAGCAAGTTATCTCTTTTAAATTACTGAGTGCATTCACCAAAGAAGATTCTTTTAGATAATACTGAAGCTCTGATAAGAAGAGTATAGCACTGGTTTAGCATTATCCTGAAGGAGGATTACACTAGTTGTTTCCGGAAAACCTGAATATAGTTAAACACTATAGATGCTCTCAGAATTCATTTAAATGTAGATTGATTTTATCAATACGATTTTAAAGTACAACAAGAGGTACAATAGGTAGAGTCTCATAGCTCTTGGGTCTCTGTGGGTCAGTCGGCAGCTCTGTTTCCTTCTACTCGCAAATCCTGAAGCGTAATTAGAAACCTGTATCAGCATCTGAAGTCCACGAGATTCTGCTGTCTTGATGCATTCTTCTGTTGAGGCAGGAGGTAATCAAAGACACCATATTCCTCGTGTTGTACCCTCTGCTGTGAGAGGCCTTTTTTTGTTTGTTTGTAGGGTTTCTCTCAGAGCGGGATGATTTTCATATTTATCGTGGCCAGCAAGGGTTTGTTCGCCGCTGCTTGAAATGTAATTGAAGAAATTCTCTCTGCATCCTGTTCTAAAAGGAAAAATAAATTAAATCCCAGAGTGGCGCCGCCATCCACTGGTGCATCCTGCACTTTAATGGGAAAGCAGAAAACAGCGAAAGAGGGGGTGAGATGGGAAAAGAGTGTCTGCAACATGTCCCTGCCTTTTCATTAAACAGCAATCTAAAAACAGCCCCGGTCAGCCGTTCTGTTGAGTAAAGGGTGTTTCAGGCCGTATCACCAGTGTAATGCTGAGTGCAGGGCCACTATATGCAAGGCTTCGGCTTCCTATTAGTGTGGATATTCCGATTTCATCCACTTCACCTCCTATGATGCCCTCACAGAGCGTTACTGCACACTTCCTCCCCGCAAAAGAACAGTCAAACTGTGAGTTTGTTTTTTCTTTTATACTGGGCTGATCTTTATTACTATATAACTTAATTATTCTCTTATATCTATTATTTTTAATTAAATTGTTTTGGCCCCTGGCCATTAGGAAGGAGGCAGAGAACCGATGAATATTAAATAATTGTATTAAATAAACAAAACACTTCCACTGCTGTCTCTCCTCTTTTTAAGATCCTCTGTGAGACTCGAGAAAAGTTGCTACAGTGATAAACCTGGATAGAGACAGAAGTGTACATTTTGCAAACATATACAAAATTACAAATGTAGTGTTGTGGAATACAATGCCAGCTGATTATCTTAGGAGATGATATTAGAAAATTGCATTGTCTATTGCCTCATTATGAAAGCAAAGAAAAAAACAAAAATTGCAAAGAGGACATTTGTTTCAGTCTCCTGACAGTTGCTCCTTCTCACCCTTCTCTTTGCCATCGTCCCCTTCTCTGTTTCTCGCTTCATTTGATTCTGGTGAAAGGCAACACGTGCTTCTGAGCAAGGCTTGAAATTCATTTGAAGGCTACAAGCCAGAGGGCACTGTGGGTAACAGACATGGAGAACAGAGAGAGAGCAGTAGCTCTCCAGATTAGAGTCATATAGAAAAAAGAAAATAAAAACTCTTACCCCATAACCCTCTCTCCTTCTCTCCTTCTCTCTCTCTCAATTTCCCATCCACTTGTGTTCAGTGAAACACATTAGTCAGTACAGGCTGACTGATGGCTGACTTAAGTCTCTTGATGTCTCTGGACATTTTCCTCCTGGAAATCTAGGAGATTTGTGGCTGCTGGTTTGGTGGCTGTGCGGTTGGCCATGTGTCAGCTGGGATTATTTAGGGAATGGCAGCGTGTGTTTTCTGGGATGTCTTGATGTCTGTGGCTGGATTGAGATTTCCCATGTGTGGAGTCTGCAGAAGACTTGAGCATTCCAAATCACGAACATGAGAAAATATCTATTACAGTAGTTTTGGGGGCTGTGGCAGACATAAAAAATTAGTTCATTATATGCATGGTTGAGTTTGCAAAACACATCAAAGTTTGTCCTGTCTTTTACTATATTTTATTTTCTCCCGTCTAACTTCCGTTTGTCTTTTCTTCTTTCCTTGACAGCTTGTGCTCGAGGCACATAATGTGCCAGAACTTTCTGCAGGGGTCAACTGCACCTTTGAGGACCTAGCAGAGATGGACGGTCTAGTGGAGGGGAATCGCATCACCTGCAGTTCTCCTGCAGAGAAGGAAGTCCCACGTATCATCGTAGACCAAGGTGTGAAGATGTGCTGTCACCTACCAATCACATACAATGGGAAATTAGGATAAAGGCCTAGATGTTGGCTTTTGTTGTGGCAGTGAGAACCAGACTGGGACTAAAAGTGAGACTATGACAGCTTTATAATTGGAAGCACTGGATCGAGAGATCTTCTCCAGACTCTAGAAAAGCTAGATTTATATCAGAGAAAATGAAGGCAGTGTGTGCATGAGAGAGAGAGAGTGATAGGCATAAACCTGAGCAGAGTTAGAAGTTTACGTGCTCATTATCTCGCCTGCAGCTGTTGACTTTTGCCGCAGGACGTGTTTTGTAATTGAGTGAATAAAGGTCGTCAAGAGGGAGGCAGTTTTGGCATTCTGTCTCCTGCTCTCTTGCCTGTCTCTCTCCATTTCAGTCTTTCATTCTGAGGCTCCATTGGCACTGAGGTTTGAGAGATTTTTCAAGTAAAGTGATTGGATTGGATCTCCTGAACTGATGACACTCTTCACTCCATCTGCTCGGCTGAAAATGGTTTTGACAGCATTCACTTCAGCAGATAAGAGATGGAAAAGATTTTTCAAGAGAACATTTTGTCGTCCTCTTCCACACTCTTGTGAATGCCGTTCTTTTGCCTCTGTTTTCTCTCGACATGCTTGGTTACCCCCAAGTAATTGAAATGAGCTCACATCTGGGCAGCTGTCTAGAGGCAGGTAATTTTTCATAATACGAAAACATCTCAACAGTAGAATAATGAAGATGCGTGCTTCTGCAGAAACAGGGGAATACTCCTCCACATGTATTTCCAGTGTAAAAACAGGTAGAAAAGGGGAAACAACTATGTAAAACACAATAGGGGACAAGGTGAAACGGAAGCAACAATGTTCATTCAGAGCGCCTACATAGAAACGCCTGCAAATTATCTTAGTAAGTGGCACAGCAGCCTGGATGTGAGGTAGAAAGAGGCGTGCACAGGGGTGTGAAGTGTGTGAATAATGATGCATGCAAGTCTCATTGGAGATGTGAGGCTAGTCAGGCCACCATGAAATTACAGGTCGGCCCAATCTGCAAGGGCCTGGAGCTCAAAAATACCGCAGTGCAAACACACTCTCACGCCACTGGATAAGTATACTATTACACACCTGAGGGTGCACACTGCACACACATTACTGGATACTTCACCACCATTGCAACTTGTACATTTTACCCCTAATAGTAGAATATATCATAAGAAAGCAGTAATGTTGTGGATCACACTCACACATGCCCTCGCAGTTACAGGTCATTTGTTCGCCCTTCAGTTTCTTAGTGTCATAGTAACCAAGTGTGTCCTGAGTGACTCATTAAAGTCAGACACACTGCAGCGGGTGGCAGGGGATCTGCACATACACACCCTTACACACACACACACACACACACACACACACACACACACACACTCCGGAGATGCCAGCCATCAAGGTAACATTTAAGTGAGCTAATTAGGACAGATTCATTGTCAGGCACACTTTACAGTGATTGATGAATGATTCGCTCTTTGTAAAAAAAAAAAAAAAGCCACACAACAGGGAAGAGCAGTGTGTTAGAAGAACAAGAAAGAGGTTGAAGAGAAGTATGTAAAAAGGCGAGACAGGAATAGATAGAAACTGGGGGAAAAAAGTATGATCTTCCTTTGAGAAGGGAGATGTCGTGTCCGGCATGTTGAATTAAACATGAGCTTCTTCATTAGCTCAGACAAAAACACTCTGAAGATGGGCACTTTTGTGCCACATTTCCATTAACTCGTGCAAGTTTCTTTCTCTTGCTCCTGTCTCTCTCCCTCTTCAAGGATGTTTTCATCAGAAGGGTCTTGGCTCTTTTTTGGCATAGACCGCTTATTCTTTGCTTCACAAAGCTGCTCCATAACCCACAAACTATATAACGTACTTGCTATGGAATCTTCACTTAGTATCATTATTGTATGAAAGACATTACTGGTCATTTTTATTTATGGTATGGTATTCTAGACATGTAAGACCAACTTCTACCTATTTCAACAGGGGAAATACTGAAATGCTCAAAATATGCTAAACTCCAATTCAAGTATTTAAAATTGCAAATGTTACATAAATGGGTTTAAAAAGTGCTCTCATGTAGCTCAAACTCTATAAAATGGTACTACTTGTTTTATTTTCGAGTAAATCATTTTCACTCTTCTTTAATCTAATGCTTGTCTGGGCACAATAGCAACAGTTTCTAAACAGTGTTTTCCCATCACCTCTTAGGTGACCATCAGATTGTCCAGCTCTACCTCAAGTCAAAGGAGACAGGATTGGCTTTTGCCAACACTAGCTTTGTCTTCTACAACTGCAGCGTTCACAAATCGTGAGTATCTTTGTATTGACACTGGCACATGCAGCAATGTAATCTCTGTTTTCAAGAAAACTCAAAGTGTGGTAATTTTTTTTGTCCCAGATGTCTGTCCTGTGTTGGAAGCCCATACCAGTGTCACTGGTGCAAATACCGTCACACATGCACTCACGACCCAAGCAGCTGCTCTTTCCAGGAGGGCCGTGTCAAACAGCCAGAGGTGAGTTATTTGCGATTGGTCACACATCGGGTTTTGTAATTGGCCCTCATCATTCTCAATTGGAGGTAATTGAGTTGATTGGTGCTGAGGTGCAGTTCAGGTCACATCCTGATTGTGAGGAGTTACCCAGCATCACCTTGTCAAATTGAGCCACTTCACATGCATCTAATGGATTTGAATTTGACTTAATTCTTAGTAAATCCCTTACATTTTGGTCTGGATTCCCACCAATATCTTATTCCATTTAAATTATCAATAATATTGGCACCAACCTCATGCCTCAAGGCCACTGCAGGCCTGTCAGATAAATTAAAAGCTGCTGTTATGGCTCAGCGCATTTTGCTGAAGCCAAACTCTTTCTTAACTCACTCTGTGATGGATGCCAGGAAGGGTCGAACTGAAGGCTTTTTTTTTATCATTGAAGTGCCCTTTAATTCTTCCCCAAGGGTCTACATGGCATGAATCACAATGTGTTTATTTGATTTTCATCATGAAACCGAACAGAAAAACACAGCTAGCATGAAGATACGATTATGTACATCATGCTCATCTGCTTAGCTTTGAAATGCGTAATGAATTATGAGGACACCTGCCTCCCAAGGCTATGTGTTTTAGCCTAACAAATGTGTAGCCTCATCATTTAGCATTCATTAACATCACTTAACAGTGTGTTTCTCAGCCTGCCAGTATTTGGCATTGTAATTATCAAATGGATGCGCGCTGTCAATATTGACCAGCTTAATATTAGGATTCCCTATTGTGTGTCAAGCGACTTGCACAAAAAGCAGCGACTGAATATTAGCACATGCTAATGACATTTCCACTGGATGTTTTTGTTTGATTTTTATTTTAAGGCGGATGTTTTGTCTGGTTAATGAGTTTAATTTGGATTTCATTAACCCCTCATACTGGAGGTCTCAGATCTGCTTCCAAATTCTGAGTGGCTTAGAATTAATGACCAGAGATGTTTACTGTGCAAATCCTCAGAGCAGACACTGACGAGTCAACTTTGCATGGAGAAATGAGATGACCTTTTGTGTTGACCTTCCGCAGATGAATTTCTGTGTTTTATACCAATTAAGGGATTGCTGCGAGTGATCTGAATAACCCAGGCTTCTCTTTCAATGGACATTGGAAGTGAGAAGGCCCCTGTAGTTGCAGCTTGTTTAGTTATGCGCTCATGAGAACTGGAGAACAGTCCACATTCACAAATAAAATGTGCCATAGCATCAGAATATCAACTCTGGAAGGATTTAACAACAGTTTGCCATTCACAGTCTCTCACTTTTAAACATCTGATGCGTCTCTTAAAACTGTCTGCTTTCAATTTATGTGACACTTTTTTTTGTTAAACAACAACAGGATACAAAAGTTTTTTTTTTCTTTTGCCAAATAATTTCCTTCACTTCTCAGTTCAACAAATTCTGATCAGACATCCCAGTTTTACATGATGCCTTTTATATGGCTTAGCCAGGTATTATTTAATTACGTTTTTTCATGTGTATCAGATGATTTGATGTAAGTAGATTCATTTAAGACTGATACTACGACTAGTAGATCTTGTCATAATTCCCTGAATTTCTTTGCAGAATTATTTTGGAATTAGCAAATATTAAGGCTTTTGTTTTTTAGGTCCAGTGCTTTGCTTTTATTTATTGGCAAAGACTGTTATTTCATCATAGCACAGCTAACCATACCTAACCTTTATAAACTCTAAAAGTCTTGATTTCCCCTCTGTCTAGAATGTGTACTTGGGGTAGTGCTGAATCCTGTCAGCCGCTAACTGTGTCGGTCTACTACGTTTCACTCTTGGCCACAGGCGTAATGCTGCATGACTAAATGCATGCCTTCCTGACCCAGATGTCCACTGCACTTTAGCAAACAACTTCTGTTATGACTACGCTTTGTACATCCTTTTAGGAAGTGCAAAGTGCCGGTTTATAGTATGCCTTACTGAAGGTTAATGTGAAGTTGGGGGGTAACTCTAAAAAATAGATGCACAGACAGTGAAATGTTTCATATTAGACAAATTCACATGAATCTTTTTTTATTTTGAAGGCATATGCCTAAATATGAATTGGACAAACATAAATGTAAATATAAAGTAAAATAGTAATTTGAAAAAAATATCAGCTGACTCAATTTTGGACCATGATGGAGAGAGACGAGAGACACAAGAAAGTAAAGGAGAGAGGTGTGGGAAACAGAAACTGATCGATCCAGTGAACTCTCTACCATCTTATTAAGATGTTAATTGACAGGCACAATTGGCAGCTTTGTGCAATTGAGCTGCAGATTGTGAGTAGGAGGATTTGGGTCTGAGTTTAGAACCATGAGATGGCCTCTCTGGTGTGCCTGCAGCCCTCAAGGAGAAACTTTGAGGTAAAAATCATTTAAATCGAGATGGAGATGAAAAGGCCAAGATTGGAGGAAAGCAAGATTTTGAAAACAAACAGATAAAAAGGAGGAAAGTGTGAGGTGGAAGAGGATGTGTGATACCACAGGAAGTAAAATGTGGCATGGAATGGGTGGGGAGGGTTTTTGCCTGTGGCAGTAGGGAGGCACAATAAAGCATAAGGAGTGCAGGGAAGCCTCAGTAATCATTCAGCTAACACCACGAGAGCTGTGGAGAGAATTAGGTGTTTCATCTTCTACACAACTGAATGCTGCCATTATGCATACATACTCAAACAGCTTTAATTATGGATCCATCTTCGTGCCAGCTCGCTACCCTCTGTTCTTCCCCACTTGCAATTCAATTCAGTTCAATTCAAGTTTATTTATATAGCGCTTTTTACAATGTAGATTGTGTCAAAGCAGCTTAACATGTTCTAGTAAAGTCCAGATTTCAGAGTTGAAGTTCAGTTTAGTTCAGTTCAGTGTGGTTTAAATTTCACTGCTGAAAGTTCAAACACTGAAGAGCAAATCCACCGAAGCGCAGCTCCACAAGTCCCGATCCGAGCAAGCCAGTGGCAACAGTGGTGAGGAAAAAAAATTCACCAATTGACGAAGTGAAGGGAATAAAAACCTTGAGAGAAACCAGGCTCTGTTGGGCACGATCATTATTCTTCTGGCCAAACTTCCTGTGTGGAGCTGCAGTCTAGGCGCCGGAGGCTGCAGAAGCTGGACGTCCATCATGGAAAAGCTGCAGGTGTGGGTAGGGCACCGGCGAGAGGTCAGGCTGGCCCACAGGATCAATGCGTGGACTCCTTTGTCACCGTGGCCTTTCAGGAATCAGTCTGATGCACTCTATTCCTCCATGACCACCACAGCATCAGCTTGGGATACGGCCTGGTCCAGGATACCTTGGGATCATCTCTTCACAGGTCTAGGATTGCATCAATGGTGCTGCATAGTCTGTAGGGGCCTCGGGATGAGTATCCCACGGTGGAAATAAAAAATAAAGGAAATAATTAGCGTAGTTGCTTTTCATAGTGTATTTAAACGAGATGCAAAAATGGATTGTTATAGATGAAAATAGCAAATATATAAACAAACATAGAAACAAACATGTAAAGCAGATGAGAGTTTCTAACACAATGTCTGGTGCATTAAGACAGGAGGAGTGTGTTCTACAGGTGGTTGTCAAGCCAGCTCACCTGTGTGGAGCACACTCATGCATTGAGTGGATGCTTTACTAAAAAGATAGGTCTTCAATCTAGTTTTAAACTGAGAGTTATCAGGAAGGCTATTCCAGAGTTTAGGAGCCATAAATGAGAAGGCTTGACCTTTACTTGACTTTGCTATTCTGGGTACTACCAAAAGCCCTGAGTTTTGAGATCTTAAAGAGCGAGTTATATTGTAGCGAGACAGAAGGTTGGTTAGATAAACAGGAGCTAGATTATTTAAAGCTTTATAGGTAAGAAGCAATATTTTGTAATCAATACGAAACTTAACAGGCAGCCAGTGTAAGGAGGATAAAATTGGGGTGATAAGATCATATTTTCTAGACCTGGTAAGAACTCTAGCAGCTGCTTTTTGTACTAGCTGAAGTTTATTAATAGAGGATGCTGGACAACCAGCGAACAGAACATTACAGTAATCCAGCCTAGAAGTCATAAAAGCGTGAACTAGCTTTTCTGCATCTGAGATGGATAGCATATTTCGTAATTTAGCGATATTTCTCAGATGAAAGAAGGCGGTTTTTGTGACATGGGAGATATGATTTTCAAAAGTTAAATTGCTGTCTAATATAACGCCCAGATCATTTACAGTAGTGCTAATGCTAACTTTGTATCCCTCTAATTGCAGGTTGAGTTGTGAGATCTGCTGCATACAGGATTTAGGCCCAATAAGTAATAATTCTGTTTTGTCTGAATTTAAGAGAAGAAAATTGTTGGTCATCCAGTCTTTAATATCTTTAACACACTCAGTTAGCTTAGACAGTTCAGATGTCTCATCAGGTTTTGTTGAAATATATAATTGGGTATCATCTGCATAGCAGTGAAAGCTGATTCTGTGTCTTCTAATAATGTCTCCCAGGGGTAGCATGTATATTGTAAACAGCGAAGGGCCTAAAACTTTACTAAAACACCCCATACTTTACTGGCCTGATTTGTGAAAGCTGTCCATTTATATTCACAAACTGGTTGCACTGTCTTTGTCTCTGTGCATCTCTAACAGAAGCTCATGCACTGAACTTCAATCTTTTCCCTACACCTACAGTATTTCTTTCTTCAGTGTCTAATTATATCAGTTCTGGTTTGAGATGTTTCAGTTGCAGTTGAACGTGATCTCCTCGCCAAGTAGTAAACAATCAGGAGCCCAATAGCTGTCTTTCTTACTCCACATCCCTTTGACAAACACATCATTATGCTTCAGCTCACCCTCTGGCTTCTCTTGCTCAGACAAAGACTGTAAACACACTTTCAATAGTCTCTTTTAACTGTAAATTGTCTATTTTTAATAATAATTTTCCATTTTTTTTTATCAAACCCAGCTTTGTTTTCCTGCCTCAAACAAGCCTTGGGAAGGTCTTGTCAGATTTGACACAGTCTCAAGTGATTTGTCTCATGAATGCATGTTACATTACTGTCTCTGCATTTTCATTAATGTCTCTTACAGTAAGACTCCTCAGCTGTATCTAGCTCGAGGCTACAGGAATCATTCTCTTCCTGGACTCAATGGACATTGGCTCTTTTTCTAAGACAGGAAATGTGGCCAGTTTTTTGATCTGCATTGGTTAAGTTCAAAGCAGTGAGATCTAGCTGGATGTTGATGTGGCATAATTACTGAGGGTCAGATATCTAAAGGTTGCTGGTTCAATGCCCAAAAGTGTAGCATTCAGTGACCTTTACCAGTGTTTTCTTGATAGTTTTTGGTGGTATTCATTGGTGAAATTGTGAGTTTGAAAGGACCTTTTTGAGAACAACAACGGGAAATGCATTTTATTTGTTCCCGTCCTGCTTTCTCTCTCATTGTGTCTATCACTGTCCTTTCTTCTCAGCCTCCTTGTACAGACTTAATAACCTGGCCCTAGTCTTCAGTGTCTCATAAGACTCTGTATTAAAGCCTCCCAGGCTTCAATTATACTGTTGTTATGCTTTGAGTCAATCTCCCTCCACATAAAACTGCCAGCGGAGCCCTGCTCATTCATCAATAAGAGGCGTGGAGAGTAAGAGGCCAGCTAGACACCTTCCCCAAAGAAGAAAGCACTGACCAGAGAGACTTGGGCGTGGATGGGCTTGAGATATTGATGTTTTAGTGGGCAGTTTTCCCTTGTCTTGCTTTATTTATGACTAAGACCGCTGCCAATAAACATGTTCACATTATATCAGGGTAATGTGGAGATAAATCCTTGGAGGGTGGTCTGGTGAAGACTTAGAGGGGCCCTTGTAGACCTTGGGGTTTGGTAGCTATTATGAAATTGCAGTGGCTCTAAATAGGGATTTAGAGACCTGAACATTGACTGAAAGTAAGGTCAGTGAAGGGCTGCCATTGGTAGAATGGATGTGTGTTTTGCACCCAGCTTTTTACTGATTACTTTAATATCTGGAGCCTGTGTTGGTGGAGATATAAGGCTCGGATAGTGGGGTGTGTGTTGTGGTGTCTATCCTGTTTTATTTAAGACTGCAATTATGCATGTGGGTGGTGTATTTGTTTATTTGGCCTATGGAGATAAATGTTTATGCTTACAGGGTGCACATTCATGTCTGGTGAATTGAAACACTGAGTGTCTCTTGTACTGTAAATATCCAGTATGAAAGTAAAAATTAATGGGAGCTTATGCCCAACCTCATCCCCATACAAAATAGTACCTTGCTGCAGACAGATTGCAGCCCATCTTTAAATTCACACTCAGTATTCATTCAGCATTCTATAGCTGCTTTGGTCCAGATAGCACCTCAGTTTGTATTCATCTTATAAAAGCCGCCTGGGCACTTTGAACGGCCTGAACTGCATAAATACCACTCTGTGCTTCCTCGTTGATTTCTTCCATAGAATCAGAAAGACAGCATTACATCAGACTTGTACCAGAGTGTACTCTGGGACATAGAGGGGAAAAACACTGAAGAGTTCTTTATCCTTTTACTTTAAAATTACATCTTTTTGTCTGCTTGAATTAACAGCACTCACTTTTATTTCTTTTTGTAGATAGCCTCTCAAATTATCTATAATGGCTTTTTTAAACTGTGCCCCAGAGCAATTCAGCCATGCTAATGAGATTCAGACCATAGTTATTGGCCCGTCTTTTCAGCCCACAAACCAGACAGTAAGGGAGTTTGATGCTAAGAACAGGGCCACACCCATTCTGAAGGAAACATATCAGGGATTTTTTGACATATTTAATGGGATAGTTTTTGTCTTTCTTTTGTTTATGGATACTTACCAATTTTGCATGTTTTTTAAACATTGCAGTTTGTTCTTCTTTTTCAGGAATGTCCTCAGCTGCTTCCAGCAGATCGCATCCTTGTTCCAGTGAATGTGGTAAAACCCATCACCCTTCGGGCCAAAAACCTTCCCCAGCCACAGTCGGGTCAGCGTGGATACGAGTGTGTGCTCACCATACAGGGTGTAGAGCAGAGAGTTCCTGCCCTCCGCTTCAACAGCTCCAGTGTACAGTGCCAGAACACATCGGTAAGACTGTGCATGTAGGGGTAAGAGAGGGTTCAGTAAACGTTTCAGTCAATTTGTCCGTGGACACAAGGGTCCTTTCAGAAGCAAAGCACAGAATTTTAAGCAACACAACAAGTAGTAGACATGATAAAAGCAAACGGTTGTTTGCAGATTTTGTTAGAGCAGCTTATTTTAGTCACAAGTGCGTTGTGTCCTGAATATTTAGTGCATGTCTGCTTGTTCTCCCAGCATCAGCAGTGTAGGGATTTTGGAGGGCTCTCCACAGTGCTGTGATGACTTACCCGAGGATGAACCTGCCAGGAATGATAAAAGAGTTCTTCTGGCATAACACAACTAGTAAATATGTGTCTCTCTCTTTCTGACTCTGTTCCCATGGCTACAGTACTTGTATGATGGGATGGAGATGAGTAGCCTCCCTGTGGATCTGACAGTCATCTGGAATGGAGACTTCAGCATTGACAACCCAGCCCAAAACAAAGGTGAGGCCTCTGATCCACCAGCCCTGCTAGCACCCCTGGAATCAGTCTCCATGGCAACAGAGTTGCAGCATCCATGACCTGACATCCTGGTGGAGTTGAATGCAGATAGCCTCTGTTCAACTTCTTCCTCTTCTCTTGATTTCACTTTTTTGACCTTATTCTTAACTTAATATATAAAGACCATATTCTTTAAGTGATAAGATTAACCTGTGTGTACAGCCAGTTAGATATGTGTGGTCCGAGGCAGTCATTCTTTGGCCTACAAACAACTTGTGCAAAGAGGAAAAGCCAAATACAGAATGGCCATTAAAACCTATGTAACATTCTATTACATATTGTAATAGAACATAGGTAACATATTGCAAGTAATGTAAAAATCATTAGAATCAAATTAGGTGCTTTTGTGATCATTTGATGTATATCTTTATTATAATGTATTATGGTATTTTATGTTTTGTTAGGTTTTTTTGCTTCAAGAAAACTTTTTACAAATGGGGTACGAAAAATAAACTTAATATGGTATACAAATTTAATTCTCAAATTAATGTCATGAAGTGGATGTAAATAACACAAAAGTGATAATCAAGAAAATAATATATATATATATAATTTGCACATAAAAAGGAACTCTGGCCATTACAGATCAAATATGAATAATAGTAGAAGCAGTTTGAGCCTTTGGAGATTTTTAAACAGTTATGCTCAATGTCAAGAGGAGAAGTTCTAAAAACATTTTCTTTGATATGAAATTTGATTTGGATTACATTTAAACATGCTCCTACTTTAAGTCAAATCAGTGAATGTAGCACAAATGCATGCGAGTGTGTTCTTGAGCTGTGCGTGTCTGTGTGAAGGAAGAGGAAATAAAGTATGTGAGAATCTTCCCTCACTTCCCGCTGAGGGGAAACCGCTCTGGGGGCAGCAATTGATGGACGGTTCATACAAGCATATAATAGCAATTAAAAATGCCTCTCTGGTTACCATGGAGATAAAACATAACATCGTTGTACCAGGGAGGGGAGTGTAGGAGAGGACCAGTTATCTTCTGAGTTCTGAGGAAGCGAGCAAATTGGAAACTATATATCATTTCTGTTCTGTATTTTTCCATTATTTTAGAAGTATTTCAGACTGTTGCTAAAAATGACATCTAGTTTGTTTTGATAGATGTCCCATGGGTTTCCAAAACTGATGTGACCTTTACCCTCCCTGTATCCCCAGTCCACCTTTACAAATGTGATGCACGGAGAGAAAGCTGTGGACTGTGTCTGAAGGCTGACCCCCTCTTCGGCTGTGTGTGGTGTAAGGGAGAAAACCGTTGCTCTCTGAAACAACACTGTTCTTACCCGCAGAGCATGTGGCTCGAGCACAATGGCATCAATAGCAAGTGCACGCACCCCAGAATCACAAAGGTAAAACTACTGTGCACCAGTACACTTGTCTGTAGCACACAGTCCAAAAGTCTTGAATCACTAGAAGAAAAGCTTGTTTTCTTCCCAAAAATGACATTTCTGATAGATGTAATTCTTTTTTACATAATTTTTTATCCTTAAATTTCCTGGTTTACATAAAATTTTGCAAGAAAGATTTTCAGGGTGGTCACAGACTTTTGGACCCCACTGAATACAGTGTACACTATATATAGGTCACAAAACCCATGGTATAGGGTCTCTCTCCCAGGAATGGGCCTGTATTACATGACTGGTTCAGAGGTGAAAACATTTGCAATGAAAAATGTAGATAAAGTTTTATTTAAAGCTTAGCATAAGATGTAGTTTAAATCATGTGCATCTGGTTTATTGTTTTAAGTGTAGTATTATGTTCCACAGGTACAATAAAAACCTTGTAGTATAAATTACATTTACAGACATGCTCAACTGGTAGTCATTGTCATATGCATGGATGGTTAATCAACATTTTAGAGATGAACAGCATATACAGAAAAATAAAGGTGCATGAGTAACAAATGGTTGTATTGCTGAAAGAGATATGATGAAAGTGTGACCGTAGGCACAGAAAAGTGAGGGAGAAAGAATGGATGGAGAACATAGAAGCCTTTGCTCTACCAACCCCATCTGTAGGGCCCCATCAAAATGATTGATGAACATAGTGGAAAGGGAGCGCTACCTGTTTGATTGCCACAGGCTCTGAATAACGGACAACAGATGTGTCTGAAGATTATTAATCAAACCTGTTGGCACAATAAACTGCTTATTCACATTAAAACACAAATAAGGAATGAAGTGGAAGAATAAAGACATTTTGGCAAATATTTTCCCAAACTCAGATACTTTTTTTTATATTGCCAAGGCTAAATGAATGAGTTTACTGTCGATAATCTATGTATATTTTGCAACAAAGCAAATTTGACTGTTTTTGGTGCTTATTTATGTGAAACTTGCCGACATGATGCTAATGTGGTGTTGTTAGTTGCTAAGGTATTGCTAGTGTCTGTGGTATCTGGGTGGTTGTTAGAGGGTTTGTGACAGTTGTTTACTTGCCTAGGTAACAAATTATGTGATCATTTGATTCTTTCACTTGTGTATTGATTATTTTGACTAGCTGTGTAATTTGTTGGGTGAAAATAATTTAATCTCTTATAAAAGTAAGAGCAGGTTTAATAATTCAAGCCCTGATTAAAAGTCCAGATAGATGTTTACAAATATATTATCTGTTTATAGTTGGTCACTATTGTCACTTCAAACATTTCTAGTTGTTTGTTTGATCATAGCTGAGGTTCTAAAAGCCAATTAACACATTGAAAGACTGAATTGGAAGTAAGCCAAGCAGAGCTATGGGTACTGTGACGAAACGTCCTGGACCGTGCTCTTTTATTTTTTTATTCCATCTCCAGATCTGAGCTCTCCTCATGCCTCATAAATACTCTCATTCTCTCTGATAATCACTCTCTGCATCTTCCTTTCAATTGATTTACTCACAGGTCGTAATGTATTCTAATGCACTCTATTACTGTGACATTGTAGATGAGGAATCTTTCGCTGACATTGAAGTGGATGGTGATTAAGTGTTTTTCCTCCAACAACCGTCAATTAGCTTGTCAAAGTCACAAATCTAATCAACTCCCCATCTCCTAATGAAAAGAGACTACTCTGTTACTCTCTCCCGCTCGTATTCATTTATGCTCCTGCTTCACTGTCAGCAGAAGGTTGCAATTTTACAGTGACTTTTCAGTAAAGCATCAGTGAGTCATATTATTGCACTTTCAATAAAGATTTTTGAGACCTGTTTAAATATTTTGATATACAACACTAAATAATCAAGGCCCTAAACACACTGTAAAGACATTATTAGTATCATAGAAGAGGAATACTCTGATTAAATTGAATTACTAAAATGTTCTTTTTATAGGTAATACTCATGTTACCTTGGCATGTTCCAAATTTAAACACAAAGTCACTGCTTTTGGGATATCAATATTTTAATAGTGCACTGAAGCCAATACAAGTCTGTGAAAAACCTAAACCTTTTAACTAAGATCAGTGCAAGTGATGGGTTAAAGGGAAATTACCTCTTACCAGGTGGCTAATGAGATCTCTCACCTAAAGTTAGATCCTTATCTGGCAGAAAATAATGACACAGCCAAAATGTTAACATGTCTATATTTCCCTTTGAGATCTAAGGGTCCCTCATTTTGCCAAGATGAGGAATGGGTGTCCTACATTTGGCCTAATAGCCCAGCTGTCAATATACTTATATGAGGCTCAACATCAGACATGTGGGTCAAGACAGTCAGAATGTTTGATAGTCTTTTTTTGCATTGTTGATGGATAGACACTCAATAAGCGAGCTGCTCATCTTGTGTGGTTTCAGATATGCAAAAATGACCTGTATTATTAAAAAAAGTATTTGTAAAAAATTCACTCTGGGAATGAAACGCATGCTAGCATTACCCTTTTACTTTGAGAGTTTTTGCATTTACTGATTATGCAGTAATGTTACATTTAAGTGTATATATACAGTTGCAATAAAATGTATGTGAACCCTTTGGGATTACTTGGATTTTGCCATACATTTTACAGAAAATGTGTTTTGATCTTCATCTAACTGGAGGAAACTTAGTTGAGGTTATTGCTGCCAAAGGAGAGTCAACCAGTTATTAAAGATATCATGTTTGTGTGGTATTAGTTTAAACAGACTGTGTTTTGTCTATTATTGGGACAAATTTATGGCAATATCCCAGTAATCCCCAAGGGTTTACATACTTTTTCTTGCAACTATAGAAATTAATAATAACCCCACCAAGCAGAGACACAGAAGTCTTCACTTTTCATCACAAGATATATTTTATGACATGTGAATTGCCAATTAAGTTATTAAGTATGTTTCTTTTTAGCTGCTGCATTTAAATGCACCATAAATGCCTTCCTTTAACAGTGTTTAATGAATCGGCACTCAAGTGTTCCTTCTGTTAATGGTATGACACCAATGACATGCTGAAGATGCGAGAGATAGCACCAGACAAGTGCATTACAGACATGATAACTCTAATCGGTTGGATGTGATGCTGCTTAGCATCCCTAGGAGCAAAGAATAAAAGGTGTTTGATCGCCTGACATGCACAGATGAAAATAAGCATCCTCATGCACGCCTGTGTTTATATTCCAATCTTAGCAGCATATGATTTTACATGCTGGTGTCGGCATATTTTTTCCCAGACGCCGACTCTGTGTTCATAAATTAGCATGGCTTTGTTTTTGCTATAGGCAGGACTCGGCTGGCTCAGCTGGCTGTGCAGCTGATCATTATTCACCATAAGCATGCAGGCTTTGCTGCTCTGACAGAGAGCGGCCCAATTATCCCACTGAACCAAATCACTCACAGCTTCTCTCACTGTCGCCCACCCCTCACACCGTCTCACAATCACTGACTCCTGCAGGTGCATGAACGAATCGGTTGCTGAGTCATTCTCCACTTCCTGTTGGATTGTACCAATGATGGAAATGTTCGGGGGGAGTGTGGGAGCCCTCCATGCTGTTTTTATTTAATGGGAATGATTGCCTGTAACACTTCCTTGTCTCTCTACAGATCACCCCGCTTCGAGGACCCCGTGAGGGGGGAACACTGGTGACTATCCGTGGGGAGAACCTGGGATTGGAGTTTAGTGAGATTAAAGACCATGTGAAGGTAGCAGATGTGGAATGTACACCAGTGCCTGAGGGATATATCCCAGCAGAACAGTAAGTGTCTTAAGTTCTGGTGAATTTTTTATTTTTTTATTGTATCTAATGACTAACTGAATGAAATGAGGTCATCTCACTTGAAACACCTCTGTAGATTTGTTTTAAGTATCCAAACATTTGTTCTTTACAGACACAGCTGAGTTTGCATAATGCAGGCCTGCTAAATGTTGCCAAGAACCCTGCATCTTTTAAAAGTGGCTGATGTGGATTGGCAGTAAACACAGTAAAGCATTAAAGAAACTTTTAATCTAAGGTCAGGAAGGCTAAATATAATTATGCACTATTTGGCAAGCATTCAAGAAAGCCCTGCTGACAGCAAAAATTCTCCAGTGTTATTGTCCTGATCTGAAAAATCGTCTCTGTCATTCTGTGTTCCTGTGCCAACACAAGTTTATTTTTCTTATAATTATTTTGATGCCGTGATAAGCCTAGTGCTGTGGTACTTAATGAGCAGAATAGCTCATTCATATGAATCCCATATATTAACAATATATTAATAGTATATAAACATATATTATTATACAGTGCTTCCCACACATAAACTTTACCTGGACAGGCCGCCCTGGTATATTAACGGTCACCCAAGTATATTTGGTGATACTTTTGGTATACCTTTTTTTTTTTTTTTTAAATATTATTATATATTATTGGGCCTCACAGTGGCGCAGTGGGTAGCACGTTCGCCTCACAGCAAGAAGGTCGCTGGTCGCTGGTTCGAGCCTCGCCAGTTGGCGTTTCTGTGTGGAGTTTGCATGTTCTCCCTGTGTTGGCGTGGGTTTCCTCCGGGTGCTCCGGTTTCCCCCACAAGTCCAAAGACATGCGGTATAGGTGAATTGGGTAAGCTAAATTGTCCGTAGTGTATGAGTGTGAATGGGTGTGTATGGATGTTTCCCAGAGATGGGTTGCAGCTGGAAGGGCATCCGCTGCGTGGAACATATGCTGGATAAGTTGGCGGTTCATTCCGCTGTGGCGACCCCAGATTAATAAAGGGACTAAGCCGATGTGAAAATGAATGAATATATATTATTATTATTAGTCTTTTATACTATCGATAATGAAGCATCCGCAATTTATTAACCAGAAGAAAATCTTCTCTCGCCCTACATATCTACTGCTCGTTCTGTGTGCGCAAGAAACTGAGAACACTCCCCCACAATCTCATATGCTCTGCAGAGACTCACAGAATTATTGTTGAAGTCATAATTTGAATGTTTCACTCGTGATTTTTGTTCTATTGCAGAAATGTTCTAGTTGATTGATGGCATAATGGTGTGTTCTACAGGATTGTGTGTGAAATGGGAAAAGCGGAAAGAAGCCAGTTTGCAGGAAATGTTCAAGTGTGTGTTGGAGAGTGTCATCCTGAATTCATGGCCAAGTCGTCTAAGTACTACTATTTTGTGGTGAGTACCTCAGCAAATCACTGGCTGTAAAATAACCCCCAATGCCCTACTGGTCTGTCTACCATGATCTCAATCGTGTCTGTATAATTATAAGGCTTTGCCACTTTAGGTCTGAAAGTGCTTGGATTTACTGTTGTGTATAATAAAGAGTGAACACTTTGGCCTTGTAGCCCTGCTGATGTTCTTAGTCATATCAACAGGTACTTGAACTGACCAAGGCAGCACCCGGAGAGGCTAACCATAAAATTCGCATTTTACCGATACTGTACAAGATTCATCGACACAGAATCATGTCCAGGCAACACAAATTTATTTAACAATTTCTTTGATATGGACCATGATTTACACAAATAATTGATTAATCAAACAGATTTAAGCTTAAGTGTTTTTATTATTTATCTGAAGATATTACAGTGCACCTAAATCAATTAAAAAGGTAATTATACAATCTAAGAAAAATTGGTTCGTTTTAAAGTGCATGTGAACTGAAAGTTCAGAGAATTTAATACAGGCTGTGGTTTTATTTTCACTGTGGCTGTGGCTCTCCTCTCCATCTCTCACTGGCAACAAACAAATCATTGAAAAGTAGTGGTTAAGGATATTCTGTCATCAGAGTAGCAATGCCATTGCAGAAAACAAATTTTCCAATTTTGAATAAATAAATAAAAAAACTTCCACACACTAATTGTAAAGCAAAGAATAGCAATGTGCAGTAACAATATAAATAGTCAATTTCACAAGGATTTAAATAATTTAAATATAATTGGTACTTATATATAGTACCATATAAGACGTTTTCTTAAGACAAATTAACAACATCTTTCAGCAAGTAGGATAATATGATATATGATCTTACCAGATGCTTGCCACACTCATTGTTATATCCATCCTACACTTTTCTCTTGCTTCTAGTACTCCCCAGTGCTGATGCTGATATAAAAACCCATAATCAGATTGCAATCCAGCCATACAAATGAAATGAGCCTCAGTGTAATTTTTCCCATTGTAGAGACATTTTATAGCGTTTAACAGTTTTATGCAAACATTAATGGCTTTTATGTCTCATTCTAATGTAGTAATTGGATTATGCGATTCTTGGGTGATGAGGGGAATTGGTGTTTAAAGAAAAAAAGAGGTGATAATCAGATTGGGAAAGAGATACAGCAGAGGGAAAAACAAGAGGGATTGCCACCTCACCTCTGTTGTGTGATGCGTCTGTGCTTATAAATAGCTCCTATTGATTGTTTTAATCTTGATTTCTACAGGTCCCTAGACTGTTGAGTCTAAAGCCAAGCCGAGGGCCAGTATCTGGGGGTACCATCGTCAACATCACTGGCAGCAACCTGGACGCAGGCAGCAATGTGTCAATCATGTTCAAAGACCAGAAGTGCACCTATCAAAGGTATAGTTGAATAGAATGCTGCAGTTCAATGTGTCGTCATACTTATTTGGTTAGTTTCTCTCCTGTGGATGCATACTGCCGACAGTGATCTTAGGAGCTTGAGCATTTCTGATCTTTAATCAGTAACATCAATAGCCATCGCTCCATTCTTGCCAAGATGCAACCACAGTGTCTGATCATGGCAGAATTTTAATTTAGGTCTTTGAGTTGGAATATTCTTTACAGCAATAAAATAATACAAGACATTAATTCCTAAAACAGGAGTCTATACAAATATGTGACTCATAAGTGACTCAGGACAAGAGACCTATTTTTTTTTACAGTTTTGAATCAACAGTTGAGTTTAACTATGTGATATCTACACTTTAGATTCCTGAAAATAAATCATTGTTTTTTTTCTGTTCGATGACACAGGAGAGGAGGACAGTGGATAACATGTCGTTGTCATGCATCCATGCAAGGCTATGGAAATGTATCTGTATCAGTGTATGTGGATAAAGCTCACATTCACAAAGATCTAAAGTTCGAGTATGTAGAGGATCCCACCATCACCAAACTAGAACCCGAGTGGAGCATTTTCAGGTATATGTTTTGCAAATCCATCTAATCTGGTTACCAATTTTTTACTGAAAGTTATTGTACTAAAATTAACATTTTAACTAATCTAGAAAGTTTTTGCCAAGTATAGAAAGATGACAAACATGGTGTTGTTTTTACAGTGGCAACACACCACTGACAGTGTCAGGGACAAACCTGGACATCATCCAGACTCCTCTCATCAGAGCCAAGTATAAGAATTTGGAAACGATCAATGTAAGTGCAAACGTTTTTCACACAGTAAACGATTACTCGGCCTTCACCTAACCTAAGGCAAGTGAACTGAAATGACCATTAGCAGACTATTCCCCCTGCTCCAATCACCTGTGTCGGCTGCGCACTATTGGATACAGGACAGTAGCTGCATAAAAGAGGGAAATAAGGAGAGAGACAGACAAAGAAACAGACAGAGAACAGGAAGACTGCCAGGTCCCAGCAGCAGTAGCAGCAATGTTCCCTTTGTGGAGGAAAGGGGAGAATGTCGTAACACAGGGTGAATGCATAGACAAGGGTATAATGTTCCTCGTCTTCAGAATGGACCCAAAGAGCCATGGGAGGCCGCAGTCAGTGAAATCTGATTGAAAGGCAACAGAGACAAAAGAACGTAATGTTATCTTGTGCACGTATCTCACACATGGCCGCGTTTAGCATCTGGGCTGCGATATGATTAGGCTTTGGCACTGCTCCTCAAAGCACAGGAGAAAAAACGGCATAACCTACCTTGCAGTCTCTAAATGAAGTTGTCTGTGAGACACAAGGCATCTCAAATGCTGTTTGTAATATAATTGTTCATAAGTTTGAAAAGAGTTTGACCATATTTGTTGAGATAGTGACCTGAAATCGATTTCATTTTCCACCCGTTGTGACCTTCTATAAAAGTCTTTGTGATAAAAGAAGTGAAGCGCTGTCTACCTGGCTGTTACAGCTTGTAAGGAATCCAATTAAAATGACTGTAGATATCTGTTGGGGTGTTTCTGATGGCGAGCCAGCTGTCTGGGTATTTCAACAACTATTTAAACTGAAATGCAGTGTGGGTTCACAAAACTCAAGGTCATTGTATATTCACTTCAAATGGGATGTATAGATACGTTTGAATAAAGTTATGTGCTACCTTTACATTTAATAAACCTGACCTCTAAATTAAAAAGAAGGGAAAAATTAAGAAATGGGCACGTGGAAACATGGACTTATTCGAAATAATAATGTGTTAAAAATTGGATTATGTTCTCAAAGGTCTGCTAAATGCATTTAACTGAAGGGTTTGTGGCTTATGTAGAGGAAAAAAGAGAGATGAAGAAAAACAGAAAGTTGACAATGTCAATTACTCTCTCTACAAAGCAAAGATGACTGTAGTGAGTCACCAGCACGGCAGGCACAATCAGAGTATGGCCTTTTAAAAAGTGCTTGTAATTTAGTGTTGCTTTGAGACAAATAATATCTACTCCTGGAGCCTCCATTGTAGAATTTCTGGAATGACCAATTAAACCAATTGACTAATGACTAATCTAAAACATTATTTGTAATGTGAATGTGTTGTTAGTCTGAATCGTAATGTTTCTATTTTATTCTGAATTGCACATGGACTGCAAATTACTTATTGTACATTCAATGCCATTCATTTCCCTTTACCAGATATGTCAGGTTTCGAGTCCCACCACTATGCAGTGCATGGCCCCAGAGCTTCCCTACAGTATCAGCAAGCACAAGGATGTTCCAGAAAGACCCGATGAGTTTGGCTTCATCCTGGACAATGTTCAGTCTGTGCTGGCCCTCAACAATACCAACTTTGTATACTACCCAAATCCTGTGTTTGAACCTCTCAGTGTGTCTGGGGTTCAGGAACTCAAGCCAGGGTCTCCCATCATACTGAAGGTAAACCAAAAATTCACCACAATTTCTGTGAACCTTTTTTCGAATTGTCTATTGCAGCTGAAATGTTTGTGAATGTGAATTTCAGGGCAGGAACTTCCTTCCTCCGACACCTGGTGGCAATGGGAAGCTTAACTACACTGTTCTGATTGGAGATAAATCTTGTGCATTAACGGTGTCAGATACTCAACTGCTCTGTGAATCACCTAATCTTACTGGACGACACAAGGTTTTGGTAAGTTGCTGAATACTGTGGCTCATATCTATTTTTTTTGCAGTGAACACATCCATTAGGGACTGTGTTTATTGTAGTTTCTGAGAGGCTGACAGAGAAATAAAAATACCTCCAAAGTAAGACTTATTAGAGCTGAAAAACCTAATAAAGAAGTTTTATGCTTCTCACTGGGAACTCTGGAAGGTTGCCCACTTCAGTGCCTATTTGTTGACAGTCGTAGAGCAGTGGCACACACCATTACAACCATGAACTCACAAACAGAACAGAAAAACTGTCCCCTTCTGCTTATGAGCCATTGTTCTTATTATCAGAAAGTAACATCAAATAATATTGTATTTTTCCCTTGATAAATTTGTTATGATCTGTGAATGATAGCAATGCAAGTCTTCGTATATTGGCTTATATATTTCATTAAAATATTTACAAAATCTGCTCAATTTTAGGCACGTGTGGGTGGCATTGAGTTTTCTCCAGGTGTAGTCCACATCACCTCTGACAGCCCCCTCAGCAGCACTGCTGTCATCAGCATTGCTGGAGCAGGAGGCCTTCTCATCTTTTTTATCGTCATCGTCTTAATTGCCTACAAGCGCAAGTCCCGTGAGAGTGACCTCACGCTCAAACGCCTGCAGATGCAGATGGACAACCTGGAATCTAGAGTAGCCCTAGAGTGTAAAGAGGGTAAGTGGTCTCTAGTGGAAGTGGTTTGTCAATCCAGAATACAAGACTTGCTTGAACTTTAAAATTCAATAAGCAATAAAAAAAAGTCAAAAAAACATTTTGGAAAAACATTTTTAAACCAAAGCCTATTTGTTCATGGTGCTGTGAATTCTCTGCAGCATTCGCTGAGCTGCAAACGGACATTCATGAGTTGACCAGTGATCTGGATGGAGCTGGTATACCATTTCTGGACTATCGCACATATACTATGCGAGTTCTGTTTCCTGGAATCGAGGAGCACCCTGTCCTTAGAGACCTGGAGGTATCCTAACATTTTTTTACTGATGTTTTTTTTGCAGTGATAAATTTGCATTCAAAGGGCCCCTTGCTGAATTTTTGAGATGTATATGCATATATTTACATATTTCTTTATGCATGTAATTACTGCACATTGTACCTGTGTGAGGAACAGTCACATAATGGCTGCTAAGTATTTTCTTTTCTTTCTTTCTGCTTTTTGGTACTGAAAGACTAACGGCTCAGTGGGGTTGTTGGGAATTAAAGCTGTCACTGTGCTGTTTGTGTTCACCCTCAGTAAACAAAAGGCAGCAGCTCTCATTATAATCTACATGCAGTCTTTTTCTCTCTAGCTCGCTCATTTTTTTTCTGAGCTGCTCTCTGATTCACAATCAGTCTTTCGTTAATAACAGTAATGACATGTGACACAATTGTTTTTTGTTTTTTTTCTGAGTGAGGGGAACAGAATTAAAATCTAATGCAGTATACACCATGCTACAGTTTATTTATGCCCAGCAATGACAGTGATGGACAGTTCTAATTGGATCACACGCGTTTCTTCAGCCAGAATACAAACCATACCTTACCTGCTTATTCCAAATGAGCTCTGGTTCTAATCAGCTATATCAATTAAGACTTAATTGGAATTAACATCCCCTCTCTCTGAAAAAGTTTATAGTAAAATCACAGCTAATGACAGGAGCTGTCTAGAGATTCTGACAGGTATTTAATGATTATTGATGAGACAGATGGCATCAAATGATACTAAGGGGTCTCTGCCTGGTTAAGTGTTTGTCATAAAGAATTCTTAGCATATAATGAATGCATCTTAACCCAGTAAGGAGCCGTTATTAGATCCAATTTGAGCTGTTCATCGGTATCCTAATTTGTTTGTCTTAAGGTTTCTTTTTTATTTGTTAAATATATTTGGTCCTCTTCAGTTTAAATGCCTGTGGGGGTTTCATTGGACACTAGCTGGGGTTGCCGTAGGCTAAATGAAAGGGCTGGAAAAAGCTTCCAAAACAAATAACCCAAGTTGAGCATTCTTACACATGAAGACATTTGGAATGAGTTGCTTAGGTCTAAAGACAAAGATACCTAAAGTCAGTAATGCCAAAAAAAAATTTTTTTTATCAGTGAAAAACAAAACGATTGTGTATTAGGAAAGTTGATGATGTAAATTTAGATTTGATTGATTCATTTGTTTTTCCTGCAGGTGCCAGGTTACAGACAGGAGCAGGTGGAGAAGGGGCTAAAATTGTTTGGACAACTTATCAACAACAACATTTTCCTGCTGTCCTTCATCCGAACACTGGAGTCTCAGAGAGGCTTCTCCATGCGAGACCGTGGCAATGTCGCCTCCTTGATCATGACCGTTTTGCAAAGTAAACTGGAGTATGCCACCGACGTACTCAAACACCTGTTGTCTGACCTCATTGACAAGAACCTGGAAAGCAAAAACCATCCTAAACTATTGCTAAGAAGGTACTAGACACATGCACATGAAGAGCCATTTCAATAATCTAGTACTGCAGTCCAGTGGGTTTTACTGATTATAAATGCCCCCCAAGTGAGCCTAATCAAGAGAGCACATGTTCTAAATTTTAGGATCATTTCAATCTGCCTGATTCTAATTATAGTAAACTCCAAAGATGGGCGCAGATGACCTCTGTGAATTATCTTTGGTATTAGGACTGTGCAGTATGTTCAATAGGAATAATTGCTTTTGGGGACATTAAAATGCACACTTTCTCTACCAAACATGAAATGCACTGACATGTTCATCATTAAATTGTAATTAGAATTAATTAGCTTGAGATCCAATTAACAGTGCACTAAAAACCTACTGAATACAGGGAGATATGTAAAACTCAATTCCCCATGCAATCAACTACTTTGTATCTCTATTTTCTAACAGCATAGAGAACAATATTATCTCTATGGCATATTGATTTTTCTTGTCATTTGGATGCTGAAATGTTTATTTCACTTTTATTTTTTTTTATATTCTAGTAGTCAATTTGTTAATTACCTCATTTTCAATTTTTTTTACTAAATGAAACTACTCGGATAAAAATAGAGGGGGCTCTTACTGCTTACTTAGCAAAATGACAATATTGAAGAAAATGTTGTTTTAGTCAAAATAGCAACAGGCTGATCATGTGACATATACAAGAGGAGCTTTCTTGCTGAATCATAACTGATTCAATACACTTGATGGTAGGCATGATTAATTAAAACAAGCAAATGGAAGATTAACTGCAAAAAGAACTATTATACATATTAGCTGTCATTTTTCCCCCCAGTCAGGCTCCTGTTAGAGAGAGAGAGAGAAAAAATGTCCTAGTAGTCCAGTAGGCTACAATGACTCTTCATGACCTGTGACTGAACTGGTATAGTTTCAGGATTCGGCTAACATTTTCTGTGTAACAAATATCCCTTAATTATAAATAACCAGCAACTGCTTGGACCCAACAGTATGCTACAATATTGTATGATATGGATTTAACAAATAGCATAGCATTTTTTTTTTTCCTCTACTGATTTTTGGCTGATGAGAATTCCTCTATGGTCAATAATATACTTATGTAGGATAAATCCTCATGGATATATAGAGCGATCTTCACTACATAAAACCTGTCTAACCTCCAGTACCTGCTTAGCAAAGTATGATACAGAGCACTGGGCCACAGCAGAGACGCTTAATCTGTTGTCTGAGAATAAATTTCTTTCACTGCATGATTTCTAAATCTGTGTTTAAAATGCAGAGAAGCAGGACATCTTTGGCAGAAGCCTCCAACCAGCTTTCCTTTCCCCATTTCCAAGAAAGCGCTTGCAATGGCCACCCCATCTGTCCAGCCTCAACCTGAGTTCACAAGAACACACAGGCTAACTAACTAACGGGCGGGTTCTAGAACCATCTGTCGTATTCCTCCTTCTCCCTCACTCCCTGCAGGCCACTCTCCTCGTCTATGATTAAAAATAACCTCTGAAATCATGCAGCCTATTTTGACTATATGTAAGGCATCTGTGAAGTCCACGTAGGTTCCTGCATATGCTTATATGCTTATTTTTACTGACCAACACATTTAAATTCAGGTCCTTTACACACACACACACACACACACACACACAGTCAGGCAGAGCTGAATAGTAGTCCTATGATTATTCTCTGGGGATAATCCTCTGTGAAGGGGGACCATGGTTACGCAGCAGGACCCAATAGTGCACCGGGCGGACAATCTTCTCCACGTGAGGCGGAGTGCGAAATTGAAATTATTCCTGACTTCAAGCTGTGTTCTTTTACACATATGCATTAAAGAGGGGGCATACCAGGGGTTTGTTTCAACAAACGATTGTTTGGTTAAGAAAATAAAGCCTATGATGCTGCAAGGTGCATAACATCAGCCCATTAACCAGGTGTGTGTGTGTGTGCGTGCTTCTTGCCACCCTTTTAACTGAAGCATAGTTTCAATTTCATAGCAGACTGAGGCTAAAATCCTTACTCAGTCAACGCCACATGCTTAGCAACACTGTTCAATTAATTAGCTTGTTTATGATATGCATTTTCTGCATATAACGCATATTTGTAGTGCAGTATCTGTCATAGAGTGACAGTTCTCATTTTTGCAGGGGTTCTAGAATCATAAACCACTCTCAGGTCCTCGACGGAGGAACTGGCTGTTCACATCCATTTGCGGTGACAGAAAGCAGCATCAAATGTAAATGGCCGTTGCTGGATGTGAAAGATGATGGGAAAGATATATAGAGCTCTCCTCTCTCCCTTTTTCTCTTGTTTATGGTGCATTGCTCCAATATGCCTCTTTGCACATTCGCCATAGAGGAATCCTCCAGCAGATTTTACTTCATTCCACTTTTAAAAAGCTGTTTAATCAGGGGGAACCTGAACCACTGGTTGGGCATCACTTTTCCTGCCATCCTAAACCAAAGCCAAATAAGTGTTTGCTCTTGGTGCCAGTGATATGTGACATACGGATTTGGGCGACAGTGAGAGTTGGTTGCTCTTGGCGATGTGGCAATGTTATGGAGATGTTGTGCCAGGATTGTCTGGCAACAAGGCTACTTATTCTCCTGCCGGTGAACCGAGCGGTAACACAGGATTTGTGTGAGTTTATGGAGTCTTGCCAACAATCCAGCAAATTGTACAAGAAAAAGAAAGTTGATAGGAATAAGTGACAGTACACCAAGACAAAAATTCTCCTTAATCTATTTTTTACTATATAATCTACCGTATCTCTGGGTTTCCCCCACCTACCGTTTCTCTTGTAATTGGTCCAGGCATTGGGAATCAGTAGGGAATGAGGATGATTACAGAGCAGTGTTAGGATGGAGATGAAAGGAAAGATGAAACGTGACCCCGTTGACCCCTGGACCTGTTCTCTTTTGGCCTGCCCAAGGCAGTGGCTACAAAACAAGGGGACACTAATCCTTTCCAGGTGTTGCACCAGCTTAGCGGGCACATGCAGGCACACATACGTGCACATGTACACACAGTACTGCACAGTGGCAGGTCTTTGCAAGGCAGCAGGAAAGATGGAATGCAGGTGGCAGCTGGGATACAGGGCAGCAAAGGAGGTGTAGACACAGACACAAACACACATACACACCACAATGCTGTAATCCTGAAATATTGATGCTTTGTGCCATGGCTCATTGCATGGTGCCTTGGCAATTCACCAGCTCCCTGTGGCACACAGACTGGAGACACCAGAGCCACGTATATTGGGTTTCACTTTGTTAAACTTATTATGTATGTACATCTCTCATGCTGGATCAGAGTCTGTGGTCCAAGCAAAGGTGTTAGCCAATCATGATGCACTCCTACACAACCCGGCCATCCATTCATCCACTATCTATTGTAATGATATCCATTTCGTGCTTAATAGCCGGACTGTGGGAGGGAGGAAATTAGTACGGTCTTATTCCAGGCCTGAGCAGGTTCACTTGGCTTTAATCCAGCCAGATCGTATAAAGGCTTTTAATTGGGTTTCTTGTGTTAGGGTCTCATGGATTATTGTGGTAATAAAGACAGCCTGCAGATTGAGGCTATAGATTCCAGAGTGCAATTCATGTTCCGGCAATTATGTTTGTTTAACAAAGTCCTATTCATTAAGAGACACCGTGCTTTGTGAAGTGAATTTTGCATGGTCTTGGTAATCGCATTTGTGCATGACACTCGCAGTGATAATCGTGGCTTTGTGCTGCATTTTAATTATTTATTTATTCTGTTTGTTTGTTTTTCAGAACCGAGTCTGTGGCTGAGAAAATGCTCACAAATTGGTTCACCTTTCTGCTGTACAAATTCCTCAAGGTACGTCTGCTGTTTGCACGTAAATCCATGTGTGTTGCCACATGTTCACCTTTAAGCAACCCTCATGAAAATAATTACAAATTAGCCATTGAAAGTGCATATCGGTCAACCACTAATCAGACTATTCATCAGCAAAGAAAAAAAAATCAGTCACCTTCAAGGTCATTTGGCACATACACTGTTGAGCATAGAGGACTCAAGTAAAGTCCTGCAGAAGCATTGGCAATAATGCACTGCAGGTGTTTGGGAGAGAGAGAGTGAGCGTGTGTGTGTGTGTGTGTGTGTGTGTGTGAGTGTGCCTGCATGCACTTTTAATCAAAGAGGGTTTAAAGTTGGCCAAGTCTTGCTGACTCTGGCATTTTGAGTTCCTGTAATGAGACAGTCGGCTTAGCAGGTTCTTCTCACTACTACATATAGCAATGTGGCCGTCAGCACCACCGTGGTCCTCTCAGCCACTTGTCATTAATCTCTTAATAAACACATCTGCTGCAATCAGAACATAGTATGTGCAATTTTGCCAGTGAACAGAAATTTCTGGAATGTATGATGCTGGCAGTAAATTCTGGTAGTCGAGGCTGTTTTGTCCAGTCTGGTTTAACAGATTAGACCTGAGTGAACGAAGCTGAAACATCACTCAAGAGCGTCAGGATTCATTTAAGCTCAAATTAGACTCTACTGTAAAAGAAGAACTTTATTGTGACCTCATCCATGCGAAACCATAACATAATAATTGTAGTCACAGCAAATTGATTTTAGTATTATTGGACAGTGCTTGACTAGTTGCCCAGACCACTAGTCTGTTTTGCTGTCCATTTCTCATTTCAAAAAGCATATTTTCCTCAGACTCAGCTACAGACACTACACTTCAGCTTTATGGTTACCTCAGTGGCCTTTAGCAGGGTATCTGTCATTTATCGTTTGATTTTAATGTGGGTGTGCATGTGTGTTACATAAATTGTAAAACATTTAACTGAAAAAAATATGATGTTGAACTGAAATTTTAGTAAATTAAAATGTAATAGTCATTTGACATCAGTAATGGTTATTTTTTTTCCTTTTCAATGTAACAGTAATCATAGCAGAGTCTTTAAACACATTAATTAGGTACTAAAACAAATTATTTTAAGCTAGACAAATTAGTAAAGCATATGATGTGTAACAGTCGGTTGTTGCTCAGTCTATATCTATCCACCAAGGGGACGTGAAAAAGAAATGGAGACCACATGATCTCTCAAGGAGTGAAATTGTGGCATAAGTTGATATTGTCACGGTAATGCAACAACTGTTAAGCTCCATTCAAAATATTTATTGCTGTTACTGAATGTGGAAATGACATCCCACATTCTCTGTAGGTGGTTGGTGTGAAATTTAAAAGAGTGAAAGTGACAGAGTGCCTTTTTCTTTGTGTAGGAGTGTGCTGGGGAGCCCCTCTTCTCTCTTTTCTGTGCCATAAAGCAACAGATGGAAAAAGGTCCCATCGACTCTATCACCGGTGAAGCCCGCTACTCACTCAGTGAAGACAAGCTCATCAGACAACAAATTGATTACAAGACCCTGGTAAGACTCTGAACCCCAGTGTGGATGAGTGAAGAAGAAAAGCAGAATGATTTTGGAAGGATAGTGAAGGAGACGAGTAAGCTTAAAAAGGAGAAACAGATTAGGATAAATGGGTGTAGAAAAGACCAAGAAATGTGAAAGTATTCAGAAGCAGACAGGTGTGGAGGCAGAGAGAAGGCTAAGGTAATTTGTTTAGGTTGACGCAGCATGCAATGCCTACACTCTTCATGGTTGACAGGGAACACGAAGGCTTGTTTTGACCTTTGACCTGTCTGTCGCCCTATGGTGATTGGCAGTGTTGTGTTTGGCAGGCCACTGTGACAGGCATGAGCTCAGCTCGTGTTTTCAGGGCTGCACGGATGCCAAGATGGACTGTTTACTAGGACAGCACATTAGGGGGGTAATCTGTATTCTGTGTGAGACTGAAGAGAAAAAAAGAAAGAGGGGGGAATGTGGCGACTAGTGTCATTCTTTGGCGTTTGGCCCATTCCTTTGAATACTGCACTGATTTGATGACTGTGGGAGCCATTTCTGCTTCATCATTCTGTCCTCACTTCCAAAACACTTAAACAGCTGCAGACTCTCCACAAAATACAAGCCACTACCAATAGCACACTGTGCCTTCTCTATTACAATATGGAGGGCATATCGTAAATCTATTGACAACCAGCTTCCAGATTTTACTCAACACATTGTACTACATGCTTGTTTGTATTAAAGTTCAAAAATGTGTTGCATATTGCTAATTTTGATGTTAATTTAAAGTGTCTTTCCTGTTACATCATGAGGACTGGATTACAGTTTGTTTTTGTTTTCATCATGAAGGGCTTTTCTACAGTGTGTTGTAGTCCAGGATGGGGCTTAGTGTCTGCATTTATTGTTTACTGGTTATTCTGTGGGGAAACACTCTCAATCCCTTCTAAAGGTCTGACAAACCCTTTCCTTACAGCCCACACACAGTGCATTTAATTGTATTGATTCTGGTTTCGGTCCTTCAGGAGAGTCCATTATACAGCTGGACTGTAAGTAAATGAGCTCTCTTGCCGTGAGCAGTTATTTCATCATAACAGAGGACGAGGCCCTTCACAGCCACTATATGCAGTCCCTTACTTTAAAGTCTATTTTATGCCCGAACTATCCAATTATGTCTGATGATAGTGACAACGGCACTAATGGTGCTGTTAATGACGGCTATCATTGGAGAATCTAACAGGAACTAAGATCAGGAAAATGTGTGTGTTAATTACAGATTGGTGAAAGCTAAGGTAAGTAGAGTGAAAACTGCATCTGTGTGGCCAATAGGCTTTATGATTGTGTTATTTCACCTGCTGACTACGTGCACTCATTCAGAAACGCACTATAAAAGTTTTTCATCAATATATTAGGTTATGTAAAGATGACAGATCAGTCATTCTAAGAACAATTTTATTGTTACCGATTCTCCATAGAGCATGATTAAACCCTTAACCTTTGCTCTATTGATGAAGAAGTATTTGTTATTGGTAATCAATTTGCATGCACAGGTGCATTTTAGCATTCTTTATAATCATCTGGTACACAATGCATGCAAACAAATCACTGTACAGCCACATTAATATTCATGTATCTTCGATGTTCGCTAATTAGAGTGGTTTTGTTCTGTTGTGTAGGTGGTGAACTGCATGCATCCAGACAATGAGAAGAGTCCAGAGGTGCAGGTGAAGGTGCTAAACTGTGACACTGTCAGTCAGGTGAAGGAGAAGATCTTGGACGCCATCTACAAAAATGTCCCTTACTCACACAGACCAAAAGCCTCTGACATGGATCTGGGTATGACTACAAGTATACTAAAATTCCATTACTTAATTTGCAATTGACATTTGCGATTTAAAAATTTGTGGGTCAATGAAAGTGCATTCATTTTTACCAATACTGGCCTCCTGTCTTTGATTCACACACAAGCTCATATATACACACAAATATTATCTTTGACAGTAGATTATTTATTACACACCTAGTTAATTTATATACACCTAATTGGCATGCAAAAAAATAATAAAAAATAGCCAGGCTTATCTATTTTTCCACAAATTTTTAAAAAGAGAATCTGAATTTTTATGCAGTACTCTCCTCGTTTTTCCATTTTTATTTTATTTTTTTTCAAAAAGCATATTTCTCAAGGTATAGCCCAATGCTAGTCTATCCATAAGGGAATGAAACAATGATAAGTGAAGAAATAATTTTACTCTCTTTGACAGGCTCTCCTGTGTAAAATGCCTTTATGGGCCCCGGAGGGCAAGCATGTTGTTTTATTATTGTTTTATTAGGGGGGAGAATTGGACAATGTCTGAGAGAGTGTGTGGGAGTGTGTTGTAAGATAAAGCAATGGACGTCTCTGCAAGAGAGGAGGCATCTCAGCATTCCGTAAACGGATCTCTGGGTCTCCTGAGCCCAGCACACACTCTGGCCCTGATCCACGGGCCAGATAAAGATAATGGGTAATAGGAATGAGGTAGCCTCCATCTCCTCGATCCCTCCGAGACAGATTGGACCAGAGTGTTTCTGTCCCTTGCCTTTGTTTTTAATTCTCTCTGCCACAGTCCCCTGAGGACAGGGATTGAGAAAGGGAAGACAGAGGGAAAGAATGAGAGAGTGATGCAGACAAATCAATGCACTTCAGCCTATTTCGGTCTCTATTTTAACAGTCTCGTTGATTTTTTTTTCTCTCTATCCAGCTACATCCTGCTGCCATTGTTTTCAAAGAGATTGCTTCTATTCTTTTTAGTTTTCATTTAGTTTTTTTATTTTAGTCTGGTCAAAGCCTTGAGGTTTAAAGTTCATATTATTTTTGTAGTTTTCAGTCTTTCCTTTTTTTAGTCGATTTTCTTATTTTTTGGTTTCTTTTAATTTATTTAGCTTTTATTTTCTGTTCTTTTGTCTGTTTGTTTACTCTGTTTGCAACTTCGAGTCAAAGCTCATTTGCATGTTTATAGACAGCACTGTCGTGAGATATAAAACAATAGTCGTCCCTCTCCTGGAGATTTGAAGTTATTCTCATCACCCAGAGACATGTTTCATCATTCTGCCTATGATTGCTGTTTTGCTTTTCTGGTTGGGATCAGAGCAAAAAAGAGCAGCAGGCGGCATGAAAAGGCCTCACTCTTTTAGTGTTCCAATCATATATTCATTTGCAGCTGAGGAGAGTCCAAAAAAAAAAAAGAGAAAGACATCTCTCTTGTTCCTGGCCATGTTATCCATGCATCACATTGCAAAAGGATATGTTTATTTCATTCAGAGCTGATTCCCATCTCATCAGACTTGCTGTTTTTGCTGAGGCTGCAGACAGCTGCTGGTGGGTGCTGATAGCTGCGGGGAGGGCGAGAGAATACTTGGCATTTTGTTGTGCATCTCTAGTGAGCTCAGTAACTACAATAAGAGCAAGCTCAGCGGGAGGCTTAACGCGGTCGATCGGGGCCGTTTGGGCTCAGGATGCTCGACCCACTACAGATGAAAAAGGAAGTGACTTTCAGCAGTGGCTGTAATCACGCCCATCGATCCACTGGCCACGAAGGCCCAGCTCTCTAACAAAGGGCAGAAGAGATTAATTTACCTTTCCTTTCCTTCCTCCCTTTCTCAAATGCTGCTTCACGTACCCTTATTTTCTCTCTCGCTTTCATTTTTTTTTTCCTTTTCTCTCAGAGTACAGACTCTGTCCTTGCCTCTTTTTATGTTGTTCCTGTTTTAGTTTTTAAGTGTGGTAATACATACAGTTTTTCTATCAATTATGAGATTAACCATATTTACGATTACTACATACTGAAAATACCAGTAAACTATCACCACATAAGGTTTTTGGCATAAAAATGACTTGTCTGAGTGCAGAATCTAATGTTGAGTTATGCATTAAAAATAAATGACAAATAATGGTTATGGTTGGTTAGTTAGAATACTAAGTATTCTAACCAACCATAACCATTATTTTTCATAAAGCAGCACAAAAGAAGTGAAAGAATTTACCTTGGCTCTGCTGCACTTTTAAAGTAAGAATTATTAAACATTGAATTTAACTTTGTTTGCAGAGTGGCGTCAAGGAAGAGTAGTAAGAGTCATTCTTCAGGATGAGGACATTACCACAAAGATTGAAGCTGACTGGAAAAGACTTAACATGCTGTCTCACTACCAGGTAAAATCAATACCAGATATATTTCCAGGAAAACTCATACATGTAATTAAGGTGTTCAGTGTGCAAATTTGTCAGGGATTAAGTGTACAGACGTTAATGCTTAAGATCAGTGTAAAACTGTATTCTTCTGTCATAGGTTTTTGTTTAGTTGGCTGTTTGCCGTTTCATACTGTGTTTCAACGATGGATTTGGGCCTTTGAGCCCATCTTAAATCAAGAGCATTGTACCCGCTGGTTTCTATTTAAAGCAGCATCTCCAGATGTCCCAGTACATTTTATCTGACAGCAGTGGGATGCAGGTGCAGGTGGAGCTGTAGCCTGACAGATAGGTTAGATGATCCAGCTAATGACTTTTGATAAACAGCTCTGTGTGATGTGAGTTGTGGCGTGGGCTTTGTCAGAATTGATGCTATTATTCAGAGAAACTAACACTGGAGCAAAGAGATGTATTTCAAGATGAATGGCTTTTATGAATCTCAGAAGTGTAATGATCTATTTATGTTTGTCTCTGTTGTAACAAAGAACCTTCAGAAGGTGTTAAATGCAAAAAGGCAGAGCAGAGGATATACTCTATAATGGTAATTGCTTTTGGTTTGTGTGTCTGAGTTGATTAGTTGAGAGTTTAAGAGTATGCACACTGTTATGTAGCTTGGTCCTATCGAGAACCCCTATGCCCCAGCTAATTTCAATTAATAGGGTGCAGTCAAAGCACTTCCAGGTCATTTTGAAAACTGACTCTGATTGACAGATCTCCAATGTTTCGGGCGAGGACCATCGAGTTCCAATAGTTGGGTATGGCGACATCTCTGCAGGGGACTGATAGCATCTGTCTAACTGCAATTATATAAACTATCAAAGTCTGACAATCCCCCAGACCTATCTGTCTGGCCGGGTGGGGCAGTTTAGGGTGGAGAGGAGACAGGCGCTGCTTCATTACGGTGTAAATAATTTCCCCGGTAAGCCACCCTCTGAATGAGCTTTTAGAGAAAGAGGAGTCGGCACAGTACTTAAATTAAATGTCACAGAGTGGCGCATGGGTGCAGGGCTGCAAGCGGCAGGATGGATTAGCTGTTGATTGGAATCGGAGATGAGATAATGAAGACAGAAGTTAATTCATTTTTGGTCGGGGAGGGCATGCTATCCTTGACAAAAAAAAGCTATCAGACACCCTAAGCCTGTTAAAGTTGCTGAAGAAGAGGAAGAGCCCCTTCAGTTTTTTTCTCCATTTCTGTCCTTGGTCCAAATACGTATCTGTTCCTTCTTTTTTAATAGCACAGAATTCCTTCGTTTATTATAGTACACAATGTGAAAAGTCAGACAGTGCCATGCCAAAGTCTGATATATCTGTTACAAAAGATTCACTGTGCATTTCTAATGTACATCTTGAGTCATCGTTGATTCTTTCCTCTAAATCGAGATGCTACAAATGTATCTGGCTCTGACTTTAATTTCTTTGATGTCTTCTTGGGAAGCTTCACATTGGGGTTGTTTAATCCCCATCTCGAATATCTGACATGTCTGAATGCTATCAGGAACACAGAGGCTCTCTTAAAGCGTAAACTTGCCCGCAGAGGAAAGATAAAAGAGAAATTCGCTGCTGTTTTCTAAAAAGCCCCTTTTCAGGGAAATATAACACTTGTCTGAGGTCTCCTTTCACACAGTCATTCATCTATACTGAGAAGTAAAGAAATATCTGTTTGAGTCTGTTGAAATTTGGACAGCTGTCCTCGTGGGCCAAAGCAGTAAACCAGGACAACTTCATCCTGAGTTTGTCCAAGGAGAAAAGATGTTAAGGGTTTGAGAATAATGTCCTAATGGTCTGTAAAGCTTATATTCTCCTTCCCACTGTGGTATGGGTCCCTTTACAATTCTGAGCCCACACCATCTAAATCAACCATCACCTCAATTAACCCCATAAGTGCCACAGGCATCCAATAGCAAATTATGTAGATGGAGGGATATCTCATCAGGGACTAGAGGCCCCCATGTGTTAATTGAATTTGGCTTGCTGAGGCTTACTGTGGTTAGCAGTTGCTGAGGCATATAGTTAAATAGCTTGGCCTATCCCACCAGAAGAAACTTACTAAAATGAAAGAAGATTATCTTGTCCCTCACTCATGCAGTTAAACATTTACCTGGATGTGAAATAAGAGAATTTAGCCCAAACTAACCACCATGATGCTGAAAACCTTATATTTAGTTTTATAGACATCTTGATGTGACAATATGTTTTGCGTTTTTTTGTAAGCTAATAATAATAATAATCCTTACTATTTAAAATATTTATTGTTTTTGTGCCCGCAGGTGACTGATAATGCTGTGGTAGCTCTTGTACCAAAGCAGGTTACTGCATACAACTCTGTGAATAACTCCACTGTCTCCAGAACCTCTGCTAGCAAATATGGTTCGTAAACACCTTTATTCCTTTTCTAATTGTAACAATGTACAGCACACTATGGGAAATATTTAACAATCAACTGACTAATGTTTCTAGAGCAGGGCAGAGTAACGTTCCACCTTAGCTGCATTAAGAACAAAAAAAGAAGTTTAAAAATGGTCCTGTCATCTCACAAGAAGGCAAGAGAAAAGCAGAAGTTAAATGTGTAGAATCTTAGCTGCTCACAAAAGAGAACAGGAACCGAGCTCAAACGGAATTACGTGAGATAGTCGGGCAGCATACAAAGGTAAAAGCAGGGAAAATGAGTCTCTTTGCACTTGACTTCCCTCCTGAGATTCTGAATCCGTCCCTGTCATTCCCCTGCCATCAGTCCCTTGTACGATTGGGTCTGATAAAGCTCAAGATCAAAGCTCAGGCCTGTCCGAGCACTCCCCTTACACATCAAATAGACCATTAAAATCATCTCATCTCCATATACTTTCCTGCACTCTAAATGAGCCTTAAAGAAGAGAGAGTGAGTGTGGCAAGACAGCAAAAAAAAAAAAAAAAAAATGCCACACATCACTTCACTCTTTTAGAAATCTTCTTCAAACAGGTCAAGAAAGAGAGCCGTTTTAAACCACCTGGGCATAATGAAAAGATATTTTGCTAGAACTTTGTGTGGCTGCCACAATTTAATTAATCCCATCTCCTCTAAATATAGCCTATATTCACAAGTAAGTGTTTATGATTGATGTGATGCAATGGCCAACTAGTTTGGTTCAACCAGCATATGTCAACCAAACACACTCTCGAAAAGTCCTGCATATTTATTTATAACAATTTTTTTGTTTGGCACTCCAAACTACAAATTATTCTTAGGCAGTGTTAATGTAGTTAAATTCAGATCAACTCCAGTTCATTGGATATAAACATATACTTCCATAATCCTTTCCCTCTCATTTCTTCTTTGTCATCATCTGTTTTTGTCTTCTGTTACGTTCCTCCTTCTCTTCTCTCTCTGCCTCTTCTAGTGAGATTTATTTTTGTTGCATCTGCCACTGTGAACCGTTTTTTTATCTTACCAAATCAGGCCTTTGTCAATCTAATTTTTTTTCACACTGTCGTTCAAACATTCATCCAGCTGTTTTTTTAAATGTCTTGGCTGATCTCTCCCTATTGGCTGAAGCATGAATATTTCATCTGGCCTGACACCTGTTCGATTTTGTGTCCACCAAAGAGAGCAAACATGCACGTTTGCTGGAGAGAGAGCAGTAGAGAAAGGGATGAAAAATTAAGCATCCATACATTCTAAATGACTCATATCCAATCTTAAGTACTGTACAACAAAAAAAGCCAATGTGTTTCGTACAAATAAGAACAGATATGAACAGCTGCATGGGACATTTGTCATGAGGGAGATCGAGGAACTGCCATCTGATTGGGTCTTTGTTTTTTCACTACCCCAGAAAACATGATCAAATACACAGGCAGTCCGGACAGCCTGCGTTCACGCACACCCATGATCACACCTGACCTGGAAAGCGGTGTTAAGGTGTGGCATCTGGTGAAAAACCATGAGCATGGAGACCAGAAGGAGGGAGACCGCGGAAGCAAGATGGTCTCTGAGATCTACCTAACCAGACTGTTAGCCACCAAGGTAAGCCATGTTGGATATTTTAGGAAATAGACATTTGCAGACTGAATGACAGAACTAAAAGTCTAAAGTTGTCAACACATCTGATACTTCCAGAAACATAAATCCAACTATATACAAGAGGCCAATGTGTCAAACGGTTATATTTATGCTGTTTGCTCTGCAGTTGGTCTGTTTTCTTCATTCACACTGGCTGTTTTGATGTCAAAGCATCAACAAAGCTGGTAACGGGATGCTTGTTTGGGTTTGAATACAAATTCTTCATCACTTGAAAAACACAGTGCTTCAAGACATTAGTAAGTTGAGGAAACTAAATAGGTTTTGTCTAATTAGATGAACATCACTATAAATATTGTACTCTGTTCAAAACTATAACCCTTAGTATTTTACTTTAGCACTTAACTAATCATGTATTGTAACCTCAAATCATACTATAATGAACACAGATGCACCATTAGTTTTGTAAGTGACTGGATAGTCTACAAATGGACAATTGTCTTTGGTTAAAATTGGATGTGAACCCCCTATCCACGTTTCCTTGAAAGGAAACAAAATGTGTGGGACAAAAATATGCTATTTGCAGAGCTTTATGTAATTCTGACCACCAAGAAACATTCCTGGTGTACCACAATATTTTTAACAGACACAAGCACAAATGCCCTGGTGATTACCCTACTCGGCTTGCAGGCTGTGTGTCATATTTTTAGATGGATTATTTCTGTGAAATAACCAGTTTATCGCAGACACCATCTCTCTTGGTGAAAAATGATTGGTGTGACAGCACTGTAATTGACTGTTTGGCTTTCACCCCTGCAATAAATACCAGTGATCTGCCTGGGGTGTTGAAGCTTTCTGCATTCGGTCCATCAGTGTCTCTGAGGACTGGTGAACTTTACCTTTTTTTTCATCTTCCCCATTATGCAAGGCTTTATTCATTTAATCTTTCTTCCTCTCTCATTCTGTCTTCTGCAATTTTCTGCTCTCTTTCTGTTTACAATTACACAAATGTTCTTTCCTTACCTGTCCAGGATGAGATAACTTGAAGTTTAATGCTTCTCTGACTGCCAGCCTGTGTCTGATAGCATGCTTTTAAGTGCGCTGTAATGACCAGGTACATTTCAAACGCCCGCAAATAGCCACTTTGGTTTCTGGGCGACTAATGATGATGTTAGTCGTCACACAAGATGACACCTGTCAGAACCTTCGCAGTCATCCCTGTCGCCAACCTCCTGCAGCTGTCGCTGCGTTGATACAGGGTGCGGGTGAGAAATATGTATTTTCATCTTCATAGGGAAAAGATAAGCTGTCAGGGATCTGGGACGCAGTAGAATTATTGTTGTGATTGTCAGCTAACTGGATTTTTTTCTTTTTCCTTGCCATCTGCTCAAACGGAAATAGGATTTTGTGTGCTGTGCCTTGTGCACACCTCATCCGGATGCGAAGCCGGTGCTGACTGCAAGATACGAGTGCTGCTTTTTGATACTCTTTCCTCTGTCTCTCTCTCCCATGTATCCTATCAATTCTTTCATTACAAGTGGATTAGATTCTGTCGTCTTCTCTCCTTCTTAGACTCACTGCCATTAAATCAAATTAGGGTCAATGGTGCGGGTTGGACGTTAATCCATCCGCACAAAGCAGCTTAGGCAGAATCCCTTCCTTTACGTGATATTAAAGGTGAACTTCAAAGTAACACTTTTACTATCTAAGAGCTTCTTGATTCAGGAACGCCGGTTTCATTGGTTGGATTACTGACAGGTGGCCCACAAATGTATTCATAAACACAAATACAGCTCATGTGATGTGTGTTCATGTTAATTAATCAAAGCACAGGACTAAGAGGAAGGGGCAGGATAGATGAAAATTAACCCTTTACTCTTTGTGGTTCCTCAGGGCACTCTGCAAAAGTTTGTGGATGACCTGTTTGAGACTATCTTCAGCACAGCACACAGGGGAAGTGCTCTTCCTCTCGCTATCAAGTACATGTTTGACTTCCTGGATGAGCAGGCCGACAAGCACAACATTCACGACCCACACGTCAGACACACATGGAAGAGCAACTGGTAAGATTCCTCAAACACTGAAGATTATTCATTACTGTATTCTAGGGAAAGCAAGGCCAGTTTTTTTATATAGCACATTTCAAGCACAATGGTAATTCAAAGTTCTTTACATAAACGAGAATACAAGAAATATAAAATACAAGTATAAGAAATAACAACAAATAATAAAATGATTCAAAATGGATTAAAAATGTGTTTAAAAAAATAGTGTGATCTGTTGGATGTAGCAAAGGCACAGCTAAACAGGTGTGTTTTAAGTCTTGATTTGAATGTGCCTGCATTTGGAGCACATCTAATCATTTCTGGAATTTCTGGAAGCAGAGACTGTGATATTACTGCCACTGATGTATCTCTTACTATGGATGTCGCCATGGCAATGACTATGGGAGAAATTAATAACACTAGTTTCCAAATTAATTTCATTCAACCAATTTAGAGGCATGTCTCTGTGGTGGAAGGGGGTTGTGGGGGATAAATAAACAACCAGCACATCTAGTGAGAAAGGAAGAGGGTATGAAATGAGGGGTGGAGTGGATGAGAGGGGAAAAGAAAGCTTGGCATTGCATTTAATGAGTGGTAATCTATCATTAGCCTCTGCCAGCGTCCCATCACGCACCACCCCAAAAGGGCTGTGGGGAATGTAGTGATGATATTGATGTGAGGGCACGGCAGGGAGGCAGTGGGTACAGTCCCCTATTTACTCTGTTTTATAGACCTAATTTCCCCCCATCTCTCCCAGCATGTTTCAGGGCCATTTGAGAGCGTTAAGTGTTTTTGGAGAGCACAGAGGGTCACTCTTGCATTACACATTAATGGAATCGTTCTCACAAAGAGCAGAACGTTAAATGGCGATTTATCATCTCGCACTCATTGCGGGGCATTACAGCCCCATGCCACCGTGGCGACTGTGATATTTTTTAATGTTCGTGAGAGGGTCTTCTACAGGACTAATGCATTATTAGCCTGCTTTTTGCTGACAACTAATGCTCAGACAAAGAATGAAATGGCTCCATTTTCAGATATTGTGCACAAAACAACAGGCTCAGCTTTATCTGTGTGGCTAGATGTGCTGCTGCCACTACACAGGCCGTTAATTGGACCAGTGCCGTGGGTGGGACATCTTTGCTGTCTGTAGAGGATTTTAGCACTCTAAAGCTAAATGGTTTTGGCTGAGAAAGCACCAGGCACAATCACTATTTTGTTTACAGCCTGTTAATATTTGCTAATCAATTCTCTTTACCAGTTATAACTGTTCTTAATGGGTAAGTGAAATAATTTGTGCAGTATGCACTGAGGGGTTTCTCGTTTTTTTATTGAACTTGCAAATGCAAGTTTTCCAGGCTATTCAGATGGCAAGTTAAGATGTTCATGTCTCTTCTTTATCCTATTCTTTATCCTTCTTTATTTGATTGTGCCCTAAGCAAGCACTGCTTTTATATTAATAGCAAGAATAAGATCTAGATCCCACAAATAAGGTATTTGATCAGAAAAAACAATCACCTGAATTGCTGAAGATTTTTAAAGAGCTGACCTAGCCCATTGTATAAACAATGTTATCGGTGGATGCAATATTTGAATATTGAATCCCCTAGACATATAAATTAGCTTTTATCAAACTCTAAAGAATCAATTCAGACAAATCAAAACATAAATGATGGATTCACCAGTTTTGTTAAAAATCTTTTCTTCAAATGCATCAAAGGATGCCTTAATCAGATCTTTAACCAAAGCCAGGCAGAGATGGATTGCTGATAGACAATGCTCTTGTGAATCATCCATCATGCCACTGTCTATCTTGTGACTGGGCGAGCGTTGGGCGGTACAGCTTGCCAATCAGAATAAAAGCAGTCAATGCAGGGATACAGATAATCAAAACAGTTTGTTTGGCTTGGTTAATTTAACTCTCTTAATTGAGCTACTTGAAATGCAGATGACTAGAATTAATGCCATCGCTTTAGTACTGAAGAGGGGTTCACACACAAAATCCAAATTTATGCATAGTTCAACTCTGCAGATGCTAAGTGATGAGTACTGTTCCATACGGTAGTCAAGCAGGAATGTATACTAGAAAACAACAATACAGTGATTTGGTGACCTCCAGCTTTCAGTGTGGTCACATCATTACAGTAGTTTACACTTTAGACTCACTCTCAAGCCATATTATTGGATATTGTCAAGAACAGATGTGTAAAAGTACATTGTTTTTAATGTGTAATACACATTTCCTGTTCAGGAAGGAATCCACGTAACCTGTAATTTAGCGTGAGGGTAAAAGATTTTTCAATGCAGATTTAAGTAGTGGGTTCAAGTTGGGTGTTGTGGTAGATGCGTTGCTTGGTTTGAATGTGAAAGGTGTACTTGACGCATTTCTATATTATGGACAACTTATAATTGCTTGCTTTTATGACTCCACATTTATAATCCTATAGAACTAGGCTGGTTTTAAGTTGACATGACCTCAATCAGACGCGTTTCTAGATAAACCTCTTAAAATAACTAGTCAGATGTAGAGAAATATGGGATACACTAGGCATTATATTAGATGAGTTTGCACATCTCTGGACATAAAACTGTGATTCCCTAGTACATCAGAACCATTTTGCACATTACAATACACATCTACCTTTACACAAAAAAATTGGCAAAAAGACTCTCAAAAGAATGTAAGGCTTTTCCCAGAGAGAGCTACACTGAGCCGAGTGCTATATTTAGCTGGGATCTAGTCCATCCAGACATCATTCCCATCGCCTGATCCACTCACTCGCTCCGCTGAGAGCTCTCTCTAAAGTATGATGCTTTAGACACGTTCTGCTTTTTGTTCTGTACAGAGAATACAATCTTCTCAGAGGCCAGCTGTGGCAGGTTTATGAGGGTGTCGACTGGTTGTTAAAGCATTGATATCCTTTTGATAGAGCACAGATAATCCCAGTTGATTCTCTCTGATTAATTTGGGAGTAATAATACGTGGTTTGCTCCTCAAATCCTCTTTGGTGCAGTTGTTATTGTTAAATGAATTCAGAGGGCAATAGAGAGGGGGCCGCTATGGAAAAGCTTTTGTTGACTGTTTTCTTTCTCTCTTTCCCTTTGATGTGAAACTCTGCGTCCATTTCACTGCAGTGTCCTTTCTTATTCCTTCGTCTCTTCTCCTCAGTTTTGTTATCTAAGACAAAACCAAAGCTGTCTCGAAAATTAATGAGAACTCTGCAGTCTCAGACAAACGCATAAAGTCTCAGACCAAACACCATCTGTGACCCTAGAGATGCGCGCGCACACACACACACACCAGGACCTCGGCTAAGTTGATTTCACTTTGGTGCAAATGGGCCAGGGTATAAAGTAGCCTTGTATACATTTATTGTTTTAGACAGCTGCACGATTGCAGGGCAGAACGCAGATAGAAACAAACTAATATGAGATGTATCAGTAAAGTACCCTTGAGTATGCCACAAATATTTTTGCTACCATTTCAAGCTGGAAAAACATGCACATCTAAATTAAACCGATATAATTTATTATTATCATTCAATATGCATTTAAAATGAAATAGATCAAATAATTAAAAGCAGCCTGGGTTTTAAAAAACACAGTGTCCTATTCTGCAACTGCTTTTTTGTATGCATTAAAAGAGCTTTTGAAAAAACATAACCTATTCTTTGATTTCCACAGTCTACCTCTACGATTCTGGGTGAACGTTATCAAGAACCCACAGTTTGTGTTTGATATCCATAAGAGCAGCATCACGGACGCCTGTCTGTCTGTGGTGGCACAGACCTTCATGGATTCATGCTCGACGTCAGAGCACCGACTGGGCAAAGACTCCCCCTCTAACAAGCTGCTGTACGCCAAGGACATTCCCAGCTACAAAAGCTGGGTGGAGAGGTGAGCAAGAACATGTCTATGTTTCAGATTTACTTTCTTTCTAGTCCTTACAAAGTGATTGAACAGTCAAACCTTTGTCAAACTTGTCAATCACCGCCTGACAAACCCAAACTGTCCGTGGTTTTAGATGCTGTAGAATGAATTGATATAATATGTTAAACTGTTCTCTGACGCATCTAGGTATGTGGCTTAGGTAAATGCACAAATTCTCCAGAAATAGTTTTGCAGGTTCATTTCCAATTCTGGCAATAAACCTTTATATGAGGTGGTTGGTTTTCACCATATTTGGAATAGTTGTGAATATGAATTAGTGCTCCGCACTAATGCTCCTGCAGCTCATGTGATTTGTGAATTTGTGAATATTTTTAATTAGAGATGAAAAGATACAAGATGCAAAGATGTTTACATGGGGTAACAGTGTGAATAAAAGCAAAGAGTTTTATTATGTCCTGCAGGTATAGTGTGAGTGTGTGTAGCTGCTGGTAATCAGACTGAAGTGTGTAGTAGAGCTCCAGGATGATGAATTGCAGCTCTATTGTAGTTCACTAGATCTTCTGGGTCTACCCAACACTGCACCAGAGCAATTAGTCAATGTTTGGTAAGAGAGGCAAACTTTTCTGCTTTTCCCACAATCCTCTGGGTCAGAGGCTCTACGTTTAACAATGCCAAGAAAGGAGAATCTTGGGTAAATAGAGAGTGCCATCATCCTACATGCAATGACTGTAAAAGTGCTTTCTATGATTCCATTGTTTTCTAAAGACAACAGCTCTTTTCACATAGCAAGTGCATTGTGCAGCGTTGGTCTACCACCACCCTTTAGTAAACAGAGCTGATAAAACTCATCAGTGCCGTGTGTCTTGACTAACACACGCTGGCCCTGAGTCTCTAACGAATGTCTTTATTTGCTGTGAGGTGTTTGTGTCTACTGGAAAAGATGGGTAGCTGGCAGATGAGCTTGATAGGGAAAATGATAAGACCGTAATCATGCTGCCAGATCACATTAACCACAAAATAGCTGAGATGGGGGGAAAAGCTCATTTTCATGCATTAGCTAATGTGTTACATATCTTTAAGGACTGAGATCATGCCTACTAAGGTGAAAAAGGCCTCCTTTAATTAAAGGTGCTGACATCTACAGTATGCGTTGAACCCAGGCAATCTACATTCTCAGCCATACAATCTATGGTCTGAGATACAGCTCTCACGTTGCTCACTAATTGGTTGTATTTCGGTAATATCCTTGAAGGTGACAAATCTGTGCAGATTGAGACAATCGTTGTTGTTGTTGTTGTTGTTGTTGTTTTCAGATGATTTGGAGAGAGAGTTATAGATTGGAGACAGGGCTTGACATTAACTTTTTTGATCACCAGCCACTGTGGCTAGTAGTTTTCCAGCGTTACTGGCCACTCGCCATTTTCACTAGCCACAATTTTGTCGTTGGGAAAATAAATTTTATATAAATGAATTTAACTTTGGCACGCTAAAATTACTTGATTTAAATTTCGTGTTATGTCCACAGGCCTCCTCATTTAGTTCACTTTTTTGTGTGTTGTGTATGACCTTGCTCATGAGCATGAGTTGTGGTTTCATATTCATATTCATGTGGTATGCAATTCGTTTTTTTCAGGGCTCAACACTATCTATTAAATTTAATCTATTAAAGCAATGCTATTATAAAGGATGATAATTAAATCAAATTAACTAGTGGGAGTGGCTGTCTAATCCGCCACAGCTGAAATCTACCCGCATTTGGCAGGTGTTAATGTCAAGCTCTGATGTGATGTGTACTATGCTGAGACACACACATATTCGAGACTGCAGGGCTCATAAAGAGAGCCAGACAAAAATTACCCAGCAAAAAAGACAGCAAGAAAGCAATTGAGTCAAGGGCAGGTGGTGAAGTGCTGCCTTTGATCCTTTTATGCCGTCATAAGTGCAGGGGTTGACCTGTTTTGGAGAAAGAGATAAATGAGGCAGGGGGTGCTGAATTCAGAGTCCTGGCTACCCTACCCATGGGAACATTTGTACTTTTTCCTTGAAATGAGAAACCCACAAATATCAGAATTGTGTATAAATCGTATATAAGAAAACATTATTGTCAGTCATCCCTAAATCCTACTCCGTTCCTAAAATTTACAGCACCTTACTATTAATAAGAAGCACATTTTTTGAGGAAAAAGTCTTGGTCAGTAGATAGTTAGTAGTGTGAATTGGTCCCCAAAATGTGACATATAAATATGTTAATTACAGTCTCAAAATATTTGTTAATTATAATCTCTGTGAAATCAATTTAATTTTAAATGCCATTTCCACTTTATTATTATAAAGCCATGGTCATTCATTGGTCAGGCAGTGTAGCAATTTCCTATTTAGACATTTGCAATACATTCATGATAAAAGGAAATAACCAGCATGGACTCGTTCTGGCTGACGAACAGCTGACATTTAAACATGGTATTAATTAGTGCCAGGCGAGCTGCCAGTCATTAGCCTTGGGAAGCTGTGGATACAGAGAGGGAAGCTAAACTAAAATGTGTGAACTCATCTTTGGATTCTATCTGTCACTAGAGAATAGACTCCTTTAGGAAGGGCATACCTAGGAATATTAACCTCTCTCTATCTGTCTCATTCAACATCATGCAATTCTCCTCCACTGATGCCCCATGGTGCATTGCAGCACATACCTGCCACTCAATGCTGCTCACGGGAGCCTGACACAGACATGCTTGCCACCAGTTAGGTGGTGAATGTGTTGAGTCCAGGAGTTGGCATGGTGCAGGAATTAAAAATGTAAATGACCTGCCTTAATTAAAGAGTCGACAGAGCCTCTGCAGCTGCAGGTGACAGTGACTGATTGCTTTTCCTCCACCAACACTCTTTCACTCACTCTCATGCTCCAGCCACCCAAACCCAAAAGATCATGTTGCTTCGCTCTAAAACCTACTGAGCTGCCTACAGAGACGGCATTTTAAGGCATCGTGGGTGATCACCAGGCACGATGGCTGTTCCAAAAGATAGGCATGTTAATTACAGTATACTGCCTCATAGGATACCCCATAGCATCACATGTTTCCTTCATAGAAATGGAATTCCCAAATGCACTGAGTTCAGTGGAAAAAATAATCCAAGATGGTGAATGAAGCAAGATAAATGGGTATTATAATTAACATATGTCGTTCAAAACTAAGATTATGGATAAGAATTTGTGTTTTTACTCTTATTTGAATGCCACATCATTACCTTAGCAACATGCTAACATCAAACTCAATTGCAAGATGCAAAAAATTTCTGCCCAAGTACAATTCTCAAAACCTTGTATGAGGCTTCATTGTGTAGGCAGCAGTTTTGTAACTGTTCACCTCTACAGTAAGTGTGGGTATGTTTGTATTTAGTGTTAGCATATGGGGGGGGGGGGGGGGG
>CAIGQW010000596.1:9474750-9504275 GCA_903798125.1 Danio choprae
GGGGGGGGGGGGGGGGCTCATATATTGAATGCTCCAGCATCCTATAGATTCTGCTGATCTCTGGAAAAAATTCAAGGACAGCAGCTCATTAAGACTCAGTCACTCACTGATGTAAGCCGCAGCTGTACTGCCACTGAAAGTAAATGCCAAACTGATTTTAAGGGGAGGGACAGCTCTCAGTCAGTGGCAGAAATGACCATGAAGCATTATTCTATATTAAATTATAAATAGATTTCATGATCAAACCCTGTCACCACTAGTCCATGCTTTAAGTATTCATTAAAGAATTGGTGCTGTTTATCTTATTCTGTGGTTTCTTTTTTTAACAGATACTACTCCGACATTAGTAAGATGCCCGCCATCAGTGACCAGGATATGAATGCATATCTGGCAGAGCAGTCCCGCATGCACATGAATGAGTTCAACACCATGAGCTCCCTCAGCGAGATCTACTCTTACGTTGGCAAATATACAGAAGAGGTATTGAGAACACTTTCTAACACAATATATTATCACCATCATCATCTGATGTAAATGCATAGCATTTAGGTAAAAACCTAAGTAAATAACATACCAAAGAAACGTGCAAATGAAAGGAATACGTGGTTATTTGAAGGCATGTGTAACTGATGTGTCATCTCCCTTTGGCAGATTGTGTCTGCACTAGAGCAGGATGATGGTGCCAGGAAACAGAGACTGGCCTATAAGCTGGACCAGGTGGTCGCCTTCATGAGCCTGGAGAGCTGAGGACCACATTTCCCAGAGTGCACTGGGAGATCCATCAGAAACCAAGCCGTGCCTGAGTGAAGACCTGTCCATCTATCTCATCTCTTCTGTTTGCAATCTTCCCACAAAAAAGTGTTTGCATCATATTAGTTCTGCTTCCTAGAAGAGTAGAGATGGGAACTGGATGGTGGGTGAAGGAGCCAAGGACTACATTACCCATGATGCAGTAGAGTGGGTGGCCATCCAGCTCTGCTGTGTAGAGAAGGGGTGGCTGCCTATGAGTTCCACTTCACTGCATCCCCCATCCTTCTCCCTGACTGGAAAAGAAAAAAAAAACATTTCTGTTGCCTTCAAAGTTTAGCTAATAAGCAGAAACCACAATGTTTGGTGTCAATTTGTTCTGACTTTTATGACTAGGGTAGTGTGCGACACTAATATAGAGTCCAGTTCATTGTAGTACCTTTATTAAACACTGAAACGCAAGATGAAAAAAATGGTACGGCATGCATCCGAAGAATGCAGACCATTTGGGCCATTTCAAAAGACACAAACACATTGAGGATGCTGGATTTATGGGACATAAAAGATCATTTATAAGCTTTGATAAGAGAATTAAGCCTGGAGGTCCAAACTGCTTAATCTTACTTCGAAGACAGTAAGGTGTATTTAAAACATTTGGGGCACAGCAGGACACAAGTTAGTGCTTCAATTCTCTTGTCTCTTCCAGGACCTTACTAGAAAGTGAAACTGAAAGACAAGACCTTTCATCTTGTGGTATACCCACATCTTCAACCCCAGCCTTCATTATGGCATCTATCCGGCTTGTGCACATCTGAATTTATCCTCTCTTATCTGTATGAGTGGAGGAAAGCCAAGGTTCAATCCCCTTAGAAGCAAGCACACATACACACACCTCTGCCAGAGAGCAACACCTTCTCTCTGTACTTCAGCGAGGTTCCCAGGACCTACGCTGTGCTGCAAGAGGACTAAGAAATCTTTTTTAAACAAAAGCACACATTCAATAGGTGTCTCAGTTCACACATCATGTAGGGGGACTTTAATTGCAAAATATTCTACTCAGAATTAGCTGTTAATGGGGGGGGGGGGGGGGGGTGCATTATTGAAAGTGCACAAATGCAGCCTGCACTGTTGACTGCCACAGGGTCCCACCCTTAACGAACACTCTGGAAGCCTCTATAAAAACCCACACATGGACAAAGTTGGTCAGCGGAAAACCAAAGGAGCCCAATTTAAAAAGAGCAAAGTAAATAAATTACCCCTGAGAAGTAAACAGAAGCCAATGGTTGTTTTATGACCTGCAGTATAAAGCGAACGCTTTATCCGCAGCCCCATATTTGTTTCTGTCTATTATGCTCTGCACTGCGCAGGGTCTGTACTTACCCTTGCGTGTCCAAGTTTGGTTATTGCACAACTGGGAGGGCAGAAAGAAATCCTGATCTGAAGTTTAAGGGCTTGCTGTAGCTTAAATGTACTGGCAGCCTTGAGAGATGAATCCTACCTGAGCTTAGTGACTCCAAATGAAAACAACGGACAGTGAGATGTAAAAAGTATTGGATGTAACTTTGACAAAGGGAAAGAGACAATTTAGCTGCCCACCTTTCTTCTGTCCTCTGACCCCTTCTTTCCCCTTGACAGCGTACCCTATGTGGTGATGTTAATGTGTGGAGAATCAGCCCAGGTCCACCTTGGGTGCTTTATTGGCTTTTTCAGCGCATGTATTTCAATTTAAACTTTAAAAAAAGAAAAAAGGAAAACAGAAAAAAATAAGCCTTGCAATTGATGATGTGGATGTGTTCTTTTCTTTCTTTTGCTTGGAAGAACGAGATGGTAAAAAGTGGCTGTCATCTTCAAAACTGCAACCTCTGTTAAGGTGGAACCTTTATCCTGCCCTTCCATTCAACTGCCATGACCATGTTTTGTGAATGTGTTAGATGCTGATAAGATTAAGGTGAAACCTTAAGCAAATATAGTATATACCCTTGCATGCTGACCTATTTGGATGATATGAAATGAACTGCCTTGCTATCAATTTATCTAATACTACTAGGAATTTCTAAACTGAACCAAACTCTTGTAAGACGTTCATCAAGACTCCTTTGCTCTTCATGACAGGTGGATTGTCTTTCTTGAAAGATGTTCATCTGAGAGTTTTCATTCACCGATTACATTTATGCTGAACAAATGTGACCACAACATTACATGCCAATCCAAACCTAACATGCTATTTGGTGATCTTCACAACATTTGATTTGTTGGCGTCTTTAATGTGCAGCTATAAAGACTTAAATCTCTGAAGGCATTCGTTTGTACTTTGTAGCTTTCCATATGTTATACTGCTGGGGGGGGGGGTTTCTTGTACATTTTGAAAAAACTAAGTTTTCAAGAATTCCATTAGCATTCCACCAGTTAATTTTTTTTATGTTGTTTTGGAAATTGTTTGTCTATGCGTGATAGCTTTGGGTTCCCTTGTGTTATTTTTCAGCATAGCTTAGTAACAGGATTGTGTTGAGGTATTTCAGGATTTCAGGTACACAGCTGCCCGCGACTAGTGAGATAAATGTTTAAATAAATATAATAACAGAATGAGAAGTCCTCAGAGGTCTTAAATGAGCTGCTGACAATTTAATTGAAAAGCTGACATGTTCCTGGATTCCCTCGTGGCTCTGATCATTGTTATGTACCATGTTTCATCTTTCATGTACATTTAAAAGAACAACACCTCCACCCTTTTTTTGTTCAAAAGACCTGATAAAGTTTCCACCTTAAACATTTTGTAAGAACTAGCTCAGTGTTACAGCAGGCTTTACAGAGACCTGTTTGAATAGACTTTTTAATATTTCCAGATTTGATGCAAGATGAGTTATCCTGATGGGAGGAGAGAAAGAGAGAGACCAGCGGAAAGGCAAGCTTCTCTAACTTTGTTATAATTAATTGTATACCTGTGTATGTAAATATAATGCATTCCTATTTTGCAGTCAAGAACAAAATACTATTTGTAATATAGAATAAACTTTATTATGAAAAAGACGGAATTTTTCTTGCTCATTTTGTGTCTCTACCTTGCTTTGAATTAGCTTAATGAAGTCAGAGAAGTCAGTGTTTCCATGGAAACAGAAATTGCGGAAACAGAAGAGCTCCGCAGTGGCTGCTCCCACAAAGCCCATTCTTCCCCCAACTTTCCAAACTATTCCAACTAAACAAACTTTTTCCAACAAGGCTTTTATAAAAAGAATATAAGCACACTGGTAAGCTACAGTATGAAAAACACTGAAGAGATTAAGAGGTAACTTCTAGAACTGTGCACACCAATATCTAATCATATGGTTTGGCATGCATAGCATTTAGGTAAAAATCAAGACATATGGTTTGAACCTCCATGTCTATTGCTATATCTATTCCACCTTCAATAACACCACAGCATTTTTACAACCATCATCTTGCAGAAAAACAAAAACTCAGACTTTAACCTCCTGATGTGTCACAGTGCCAGAGGGCTCAATTGCCAACCTTTATTACATTTCATCTCGTTGCACTGTATCACTTCTCTCAGTTAACGAGAAACTGTTCCCCTCCACAACTCCAGTACGTTTCCCTTGACCTTTCAGCATTTGTCTCTGGGCTCTCTTAGAGGAAGTCTACAGTGAGATGACCATTTTTAAACCTCTTCACAAAAATGTCACCTCACAACAAGTGCTAAAAGCGTCTACTCATGTTGACTGATTTCTTGCCTTTTAACCTTGAGCACAAGGTCACCATAACAGCAAGGATTTACGAAACAGTGGTCTAGCTGGTACTTTCCTTCCAAAAAAAACAGAATGAAAAAAATCTAATGCTTATATTTTAATAAACAAGTTTGCCTTCCTTATAATCCATTAATTCCAGAACATTCCAGCAGAATTCTTTCCAGCTGCATATACAATGCAGGCCTGCTAATAAGAATGCAGTGTGAACGATGGTGGACTAATTCCTGGGTTTGACTAAAATAGATATTGACAGCTGCGGGGGAGCAGATGGAAGCAATTAGCATTATTAGTTGGTTGTGCTTTGTCCTATCTGTCTAAGTAAACATCTGTGAAAAGACAACAGACCCGGCAAATGCTCCCAACGAGTAAACAGAGAAAACTAAACAGTGAATTCATCCCAACTGAACGGAGATGCTGCAGACAGCAATGAGATCAGCTGTCCACACCTACACAAAACAATGAACAGCTTTAAAATAAATATGATCAAAATATCAACATGCTGGCTGTGCCCATCTGGAGGAAGGGAGACTCGATCATTATCTAATTCACAAGATATGGCCCAAAAGGTAGAGCTCAGAAAAAGACAGCTGAATAAGGGCACCTACACTTTTAAGAATGCTGAATTCCTTGTTGTGTTACTCGTTATTCAAGTATCATTTTATGAGGTGAAGATGAACCTGGGAAAGCACATAGCTATACCCATCCATTGTAAATTTCTGTATCAGTGATAGAGCAACAGTGCCCTCTTTACTGCTTCTCTCTTTACTAAACACAACCCTTCCAAAACTATAGATCCAGTCATTTTCAATTTCAAAACATGAGTTTAACTTGAGTATTAGCCCTTTGGTGGCTGCTATGGAATCAATTACCAGCCCAGGTTCATTTTTTTTAAATGGATTTCATCATGTGTGCAGCGATGCCTAATTTTCTAATAAATGTGTGACGCTCTGGCAAATGCATGTTTCATATGATGAAAAATTGACTGTGACACTGACAATGTTTAAGTTATAATTGAATTATTATGTTTGCGTGTCTCCAACAGAACTGAATGTTTAATAATTAAATTCATGTTCTGTTGTTTGGTGAGACCTGAATGCTCACAAGTGCATCTATCAAATAAATAAAACAGACTATTAGTTTTAATAGAGGTATATCAAGTCAGAGACACTCCTTTTTGGCACTTAAAAAGCCCCTATTATGGGTTTTTGAAAATAACCTTCCATGCAGTGTGTACAGCTCTAAGTGAAGTGAAATATCCAGCTACGGCTTAAATTTGAAAGTGCACCATGTTTAAAACTATTGATTCATCTATAAAAGAGTCGACTCATAGTGGTTCGAATAAATCGCCAGGGTAACGAGTCTTTAGCCGTGAAGTCGATACGGAATTTAAGCACAGACCCGGCAAAAATTGAAACCCCTGGCCCCGCCCACAAACACTGTAGCAGATCCCAGTTGAATCATGTTGCGAAGACGCTGTGCTCTGAAGTCTGAGAGAAAGTTAGTGTTATTTTCCCTACCCAAACATGAGTTTATTTTTGCAAAAATACCTCAGCATTATAGCCACAGGCTCATTTTTCTGATGAGTGCTTTAACAATCTACACTCTTACAACGGGGAATCGTCAGCCGTTTGTTAAAGGAAGGATCAGAAAAGACTATTGATGTATGGGACTTTGTCCGAGCTTGACAGGAACTTTACAGTACACAGTTCATGGACCAGTTTCTTCCTCCATTTCACAAGTGTAAGTAAGTGTGATTAAAATGGTTGCCTCCTTGTTTTCTCTAGCTTGCAAATTATGTGTTTTATTTGTTTTTATTACTTGTAACCGCTTGTACTGTATCTGGTTTACTCTTTGTATTCTCATATCGCGTCTAAAACCACATCGAAAACGCGACGTGTGCCGCAATGTTAATGGACTTAAATGCGTTTGTGAGCTCGCGATCTACTGCTGTTTGTCGTTGCTATGGCCACCATCTACTGTTCCTACACTTGTGCGGTAGTCAAGTTTCAAAATAGTTCAGCTTTTGCCACTGTGTGGATTAATACTGAATGTGTGTCACTGTTTTAACTTATGGTTAAGAATAGAGCAATATGCTGGTGTTAAACTGCATTTAATGCACTCCTGCATTGGGCTCACACATACACTCTGCACTCTGACTACTTGTTGACTTGACTTGACTTGAGTCTGACAAAAATTGACTTGACTTGTTTGAGACTTGAAGGTTATGACTCGAGACTTGCTTGTTACTTGCACATGTGTGACTTCGGGAAGCTATTAACAATTAGGGCTTTGAAATTGCAAATGTGATTGAGCAAAGCTGCAATTGTTGTGAACATCTCAAAGAAGCATGGACTGATTTGTAGGTCAGAGTGCGCTCACGCAGAACCCCTCCAAATACACATGAACAAACAAAGGAAATAGCAGTTGCTGAATAAACAGAAGATTGAACTGCATTTGTTGATTCTGTGTGACTAATAAACACACAATCCCTCTTACTGAGGGATTTATTTCAAACACTTGACTCAAGTTATTAAGTGAGTTATGGAGTAAAACCATGTTATTATATGTGGTAATTTAATGTGGAGCATTTACTGCACAGAGCCATAGTTCATTGAGAAGCTGTGCAAACAACTTATTATTGCAGAATAATAATCTCAGTGTCATGTCTCAAATTTAAATTTAAATTAAATAAGAAATACAATTTGTGACTGACTCCTGTGTAGTAAACTCTGCTCCACTAACAAAATGCAGATGAAAATTGTCTTGATTAATTGGCCAACCCTACTATCAATGTGTTTGAATTTGGGCCAACTGGTTTTGTCACTGCTATACTGCTATACCAAGTTGGTAAAAAGTAAAACGATAATGGTACCAGGTTTCTTGAGTACTGGTAAGTTTTACATAACATACTGTATATTATGATATATAAAAACGTAATAAAAAAAATTGCAGATTTACGCGTACGTACGTAGGTACATACATACATGCATACATATATTAAGGCAGGGATCACCAATCTTGGCCCTGGAGGGCTAGTGTCCCTGCACAGATCTTCCTTAGCTCAGCACACCTGCCCAGAAGTTTCAAGAATATCTAGTAAAACCTTGCTTAGCTTGTTCAAGTGTATTTGATTAGTGTTGGAGCTAAACTCTGCAGAACACCAGGGCTGTTTCTAGATACCAAGTTTGCAAAGTTCGGACTTGATAACTTGATAAGAATTTTTATAACCTCACTTACCTTACCATGGATTCATCGGTTTCACTGTACATTAACAATAAAATTAGTTTATTATATAAAGCATGGCCTCTAATCATTAAAAAATGTAACCATAATTCACCATAAATGTCATTAAGGCATCGTGTGCATACCATCTTCACTGCATGTATATTTATTACAAAGCAAAACTGATAACTGTCTTATTTGTTTTCATTTAAAAAAAAGTTGTTTGAGCAATAGCCTGTTACATGCACAAATGTGTACAATTTATCGAAGTAAATGCATAATTAAGGAAAATGAGTTTTTGGTTATTATACAGACCCATGTGTTTAATTATCAGATTTATTAAACTACAATAGTCCTAAAGTACAAGACATTCATTCATTTTCGGCTTAGTCCCTTTATTAATCTGGGGTCGCCACAGCGGTATGAACCATCAACTTATCCTGCATATGTTTCACGCAGTGGATGCCCTTCCAGCCGCAACCCATCACTGGGAAGCATCCATACACACTTATTCACTACGGACAATTTAGCTTGTCCAATTCACCTATACCGCATGTCTTTGGACCCAGAGGAAACCCACGTGAACACGGGGAGAACATCCAAACTCCACACAGAAATGCCAACTGACCCAGCCAAGGCTTGAAACAGCAACCTTCTTGCTGTGAGGCGGTTGTGCTACTCACTGCGCCACTGCGTCGCAGTACAAGACATATACAACATAAAATAAAGATAAGCAATTTGGTAAACAAAGACAAACAGCATAATGTTACAACACAGTAAAATTAATTAAATAAAGACAATTATACACCGTAACAAAATAATACTGCCAAAATAATTCACCTGAGAACAAATAATAGATTTTAAAGACAAATAACTAGCTGTTAGATATGCAGAGGTTGTATTAAATATCATGTTTTAACAACACCAATGGACAGATGAGATCCAGCGGTAGATCCGAGATGGACTGGCCGATGCAAAGCTGCTCTTGGAGGTGATCACAGAGCTCCTGCTGACAGACTGTGGCTCAAGATGTCCAAATACACTGAAGTAAGTTTTCAAAGACGTGCTATCTTTGTTAATAAACCACCAATTCAAGTTTAAAATAACTACATTCTCACCTGAAAAACTTAACTTAAAACTTCATTTTGTGATACAGTAGAGGAGTATTTTTTAAATCTTGTGGGTTTTCTCTTGCCCCATTAGCTTTGGCTGGTTGGGCTGCAATGCATTCTGGGATACCGAAAATTCACACAAGTCACCTCTTGATGCGTCCTTGGCAAAAGGGGTGAGTCAAGTACACATCGGGGAATTTTATCTGTACTTGGCAAGCTGTGAACTTTGAATTGGGACAGTATGATGGTTGATGACATTTCACAAGGATACAAGAATGCAAGTACAGACAAGAACGTATATTGAGAAACAGCCCAGCTCTCCAGGAACAAGTTAGGTGACCCCTGTATTAAGGTATGCCCAATGTTGAGACTTTCTGTTTTATATGAGTCATTTATTATGCAGCTTAAGGGATATTATACAAACTAAACTCTGTAGGGATTGCCTTATATTGGTCAATTGAAAATGGGAATACATCGCCTAGCCTCACGGTGGCGCAGTGGATAGCACGTTCGCCTCACAGCAAGAAGGTCGCTGGTTCGAGCCTCGGGTGGGTCAGTTGGCGTTTCTGTGTGGAGTTTGCATGTTCTCCCCGTGTTGGCGTGGGTTTCCTCTGGGTGCTCCGGTTTCCCCCACAAGTCCAAAGACATGCGGTACAGGTGAATTGGGTAAGCTAAATTGTCCGTAGTGTATGGGTGTGTATGGATGTTTCCCAGAGATGGGTTGCAGCTGGAAGGGCATCCGCTGCGTAAAACATATGCTGGATAAGTTGGCGGTTCATTCCGCTGTGGCGACCCCAGATTAATAAAGGGACTAAGCTGAAATAAAAATGAATGAATGAATGAATACATCACCTAGTAACAAACACTGAGCCATTTTGTTAAACTGTATGTCTTCATACCTGCATGCCACACATTAACATGCTTTGTGTTTTTCATGCAAAAAGCTATAAAAAAATTAACACTGAATAGAACTAGCATAGCATTTTTGTACATGAAAGCATGATGGTTATTGATTAGCAGAGCTAGCAGTGAAGCCTCTGTCAAACATTTGCTCTCAGTCTCTCTGAATCCTCTCGTCACGTTTCCTCTTTTCTCCAATATGAACACTGCAGTAATTACATTCATTCTCTATTGCTTGTCAAACAGTGGAAAGATGCCCATCACCTGTGTCTGGCCACATTCTTTCAGCACTGCTTCAGTAAAGCCATCTCAAACATCAACGACTGACTGTGAATTAATTTCCATGCTATTGATTAATATCAGGAAAGCCAACAGACATGACTGCCACATCTTTGTTGCAGTCATGGGAATATTACACATTGACCATAAAGAACATGTAATATTTGATAATGAAAACTAGCAACAATGTCCATTTGAATATCAATGCAGATATAATTCAGGTGATTACAAAGGTTCACAAATTCTCAAAGCGCCTTACGGTGCGCAACCAGCAAGTAGCATGCATGGTGTAATGAGACGTACACAAGCTGAGCAATGAAGCGTTTCTCCGTCTACCTGTAATGAGCTTTGTGTATCTTAAAATTGTCCGCTCATCCATATTCATGTGTTTGCGACATGCACATGTGGGCAGTGGTGCTGAGGTGAGTCTCATTTGCATGTAAAGTGCTCTGGGTATCTACAAAAGCTCCATACAGATGCTATGACTCATTTATTCAAATTTCACGTTTAATCAATACATCGGCAATGAGTCTCGCAGACAGTGTGGGAAGGTTTTGAGAGGGCTCATATTGAGGTGACTGAGTTTCTAATGATTTGCGACCTGTGATACAGCAAATAAACATCTGCGAATGAGTATTCACTCGGCCGTATGTCATAGCTTCCCACCGAGTAGTTGCAGGGTTATCGCATCTCGGCTAACTAAAATAAAATACGCTACCATCTTTTTACCCCCCACAACTCTGCACAAGCCGCGCTGATTATATTTCATCTGCACACTAAAGTTTCCTTCCACCCACAGGGTATGAGATTAAAATGCAGACCTGGTAGACATGCGGCCGCTGTGAAGCAGATAGGTGCATCCGAAAAAGTTTGCAACACCATATTTTGTCTTGGCTCATTTCAATTTATCCGCCCATATAAAAAAGTCATCGTTCACACAGACTCTGTGGTGAAGCCTGGCATGAAAACGAATTAACGGCACCTTCCTAACATTCCTCTGCATTAAAAGTACATCATTGTGGCAAGTTGTCTCCATGGTATTCATTCTGCTGATTGTGCCGTCACACTGTAATGGGTGAGAGGTCAAGCCAAAGGGAGAAGTTCAGGAAGTCCATAAGAAACTGTTATGTTAAAAGAACAGCTCACCCTATGAAATGCTGAAATGAAAAGTACTACCTTTGTGTTTTATGATGTTTTATAGAGTGCTTGTCTATGAGGCAGATAAGAGGGGTTGGCCTTTCATTTTCAATGGGTATTAAAAATGATTGGAATACTTGATTCTGATCAGTCATATTATTCTTGTTTTATACACAACAGAAACTGTAAGAGTACTATATGGTAGAAAGCAATTCTAAACATCTATTTTATATACAAGAAACACACTCCCATAAAAAAGACCATTAAGAAACTATAGAGATGGATATAGTGTGATTGAACATGTAAGCAGTTTCCCTCTAGAAATCTCATTAGATCTTAAGCAGGCAAGCTCGGAACCCTTTTTTGTGTTTAGACATTACAATTCATGATGGCAATTTGCCCATAATGTTTGTCCATTGACATAATGAGTTTTATAACTTAGATGTCTGCTAAGATGAAAATTTCCATTCATCTTCATGAGAGTGTCACAATACAAATGCACATCTCTAACTATTAGCTTTCTGTGAGGCTAATGTTTAATCTGACATTTACTATCAAGTTAAAAGTTTGACATTGCACCTCCCATTGGCTTCAAAACACATCAATCAATCCTGTCAGAGGAGACAAGGACCTTCCAGTTGTCATTGAATGATACTTTAAATGATTAATAGCCCCACAAAACCAATCGATTTTCGTGGGAAAATAAGGTGTGATACTGAGGAAAAATGGTTGGCTTTCTCTCTTGGTCATTTAGATGGATAGAGATACAAAATGGGAAAACAAAACAGCACCACAACGATAAAACTGCAGCAATGCCTGAAGACAAACCAGTCCTTCAACTAGATAAGTAAAGTGTATAAAGACCTTGTCTGAAAGTTACATGCTATTTTGAAAGCTGTTCAAGTTTCAAGGTTTTACAGGTCATAGTCATCCTATCACTTGATCAGACAAAAAGACAAGCTCTTGGAGCCTGAAAATTGTTTTTACAGGACAAAAACATTGAATTCCACACTGTAAAAAAAAGATTAGTTGATAACTAACAAACTCAAACAGTGAACTTAACAGTTCCAAGTTACAATGGATTCACTGAAGTAAAGACAACTTTTGCTTAACTTTCCTGTTCTCCTTTCAGGAAACCGGTTTACTGTTTCACTATTGCAGTGCAGTTTGATTAATTAGCATTTGATTATTAAAGCATTCAGGCAGCACAGTGGCGCAGTGGCTAGCACTTTGCCTTAGAGCAAGAGGTTGCTAGTTCGAGCCTCGGCTGGGTCAGTTGGTACATCTGTATGGAGTTCGCATGTTCTCCTCGTGTTCTCACACGCGTTCTCATGGGTTTGCTCTGATTTCCCCCACAAGTCCAAAGACATGCGCTATATGTGAATTGGGTAAGCTAAATTGTCCGTAGTGTATTTGTGTGAATGGAAGTGTATGGGTGTTTCCCAGTGATGGGTTGCAGCTGGAAGGGCATCCGCTGCGTAAAACATATGCTGGATAAGTTGGCGGTTCATTCCGCTGTGGCGACCCCAGATTAATAAAGGGACTAAGCCGAAAAGAAAATGAATGAATAATAAAGCATTCATTTTAGTTATTTATAGGGCTGTGAATCTTTGGGTAGATAGCATATTGATTCGATTGCTGGACTTTCTTGGACGCCCTGAAGCCTTCTTAACAAGAATTGAACCTCTTTCCTTGAAGTTCTTGATGATCCTATAAATTGTTGATTTGTGCAATCTTAGTAGCCTGTCGGGCCTCACAGTGGCGCAGTGGATAGCACGTTCGCCTCACAGCAAGAAGGTCGCTGGTTCGAGCCTCGGCTGGGTCAGTTGGTGTTTCTGTGTGGAGTTTGCATGTTCTCCCTGTGTTGGCGTGGGTTTCCTCCGGGTGCTCTGGTTTCCCCCACAAGTCCAAAGACATGCGGTACAGGTGAATTGGGTAGGCTAAATTGTCCATAGTGTATGAGTGTGAATGAGTGTGTGTGGATGTTTCCCAGAGATGGGTTGCAGCTGGAAGGGCATCCGCTGCGTAAAACATATGCTGGATAAGTTGGCGGTTCATTCCGCTGTGGCGACCCCAGATTGATGGAGGGACTAAGCCGAGATGAATGAATGAATAGTAGCCTGTCATTTTCAAAGTGTAGCAGGTTCAGTGGTGCAGCGGATAATCGTTTGCCTTTGAATCAGAAGGTTTTGGATTCGAATAAAAATATACAAGACTCAAAAACAAGAACCAAATTGTTGCAGGTTCAGTGGTCCAGAGGGTAATTGTTTGCCTTTGAATCAGAAAGTTTGTGTTTGAATCCCACATGCGCAGGTTTTCAGCATCTTATATGTATCATGCTAACAATGAAAACATACAAGACTCAAAATCATAACTGAAAGCGTCACAAGCTTAGTGGTGCAGAAGGAAGTCGTTTGCCTTTCAGACATTTTGGGTTTGAATCTCACATGCTCAGGTTTAAAAACATGTTTTATACAAATCATGTTAACAATGAAAACATACAAGACTCAAAATCATAGCTCAAAGCATCATAAGCTAAGTGGCACAGAGGGTAATTATTTGCCTTTGAATCAGAAAGGTTGGGTTCGAATCACACCTGCACAGGTTTTCCCTACCTACAGTATGCTAACAATGAAAAGACTCAAACACATACTCCAAAGCATCGCAAGCTAACTGGTGCAGAGGGTAATTGTTTGCCTTTGAATCAGACAGTTTTGGGTTTGAATCCCACATGCGCAGATTAATAGCATGTTATAAATAAATCATGTAAACAATAAAAAACATACAAAACTCAAAATCATGTTAGCATCATACAGTATACAAGACTCAAACACATACTACAAAGCATCACAAGCTTAGTGGCACAGAGGGTAATTGTTTGCCTTTGAATCTGAAAGTTTTGGTTTGAATCCCACATGCACAGATTTTCCTTACCTACAGTGTGCTAATAATGAAAATATACAAGACTCAAACACATACTACAAAACATTGCAAGCTAAGTGATGCAGAGAGTAATCATTTACTTTTGAATTAGGAGGTTTTGGGTTTGAATCCCACATGCACAGGTTTATAGCATGTTATATATATAAATCATGTTAACAATGAAAACATACAAGCCTCAAAATCATATTGCAAAGCATTGCAAGCTCAGTGGCACAGAGGGTAGTTGTTTACCTTTGAATCTAAAATTTTGGGTTCAAATCCCACATGCACAGGTTTTCCTTACCTACAGTGTGCTAACAATGAAAATATACAAGACTCAAACACTTACTACAAAACATCGCAAGCTAAGTGGTGCAGAGGGTAATAGTTTGTTTTTGAACGAGGAAGTTTTGGGTTTGAATCCCACATGCGCAGGTTTACAGCATGTTGGTAATTGTTTACCTTTGAATCAGAAAGTTTGGGTTCGAATCCCACATGGACAGGTTTTCTTTACCTACAGTATGCTAACAATGAAAATATACAAGACTCAAACACAATACAAACCACACAATAGACTCAGTTGCTCAATGAGTAAAGCACTAGGTTTTCATCATGGAGACCTGAGTTCAAATCTCACAGTTATTTAGTTCTTATGTAAAATAAAACAAAGTGCTCAGAAAAAGAATGTTTAGGACAGGTATCAACATGAGAGACTCAGTTGGTAAAAGACCTAGGTTCAAGTCCCAGTCAAACTTTAACCAATTTGTTGTGCAGCCAAAAGGTTAAATATAAGTTCCAGCACATCAGTAGGTATGTGACTGTGGCTCAGTGGTAGAGCAATGCCTCACGGGTTAAGAGGTTGCTGGTTCAATACCAGCCAGATCACTGCGATATGTGTGAGTGTCGGTGTGAATGAAGGGGGAGGATGGAACGTTCCTCCCCTGACCTACGGGACCATGTACAGCAGGGGTTATGCTACTTTTTACTAAAAAAAAAATTAGCTCTATAAAATTTGGACCCCCGTCCCTTCTCCTCCCGTTTCGGTTACCATCACTTCCTTTCTGGAGGGCATGACCCTCCAGAAAGGAAGTGATGGTAACCGATACAACAGAACACAAAAACAAGAGTGATCTTACCTGTCCATCAGCAGATGTCCAAATGGCTGTCCAAACGTCCTGGAGCTCTGCTTCTGTTGGCTGTACAGTCCAAACACATCCCTTATTCTCTAGAGGAATTACAAAAATAAAGACACTGTTAAACAGTAGATCCAAACATCAGAATCTGACAGCTATTACAAATAATAATTTCACGGTACACCAAAACACACAAAAACGAGCTTGAGGTCTTACCTGTCCACAGCAGATGTCCATCACAACCGTAAATGTAGTCCAAATGTCCCAAAGCTTTGCGCCTGATGACTGTATGGTCCAAACAAATGCCTTATTCTGTTAAGGAAACAGAAAACCCTCAGACATTCAGCATTTAAAAGATACAACTACAAATACAGATACTACCACAAAGACCTGTTTAAAACCCACATATGCAGTAATATTTTACTTATTTCAACAACAATAACATATAAACCCTTAAGCAAGTCCTGCCTCAAGAACTCTGACACCGATGATAATCATTTGCCTTTAAACAGGTGAAGTCTTATTTGTCATACGTGTCCATTTCTAGAAAATCAGACATTTTTTCAGACATCTATACATAAATAAAAGCAAAATAAATATGCTTCATATTAATGTATGTTTCATTAAAATAGGACACTATTTGACTGAGATACAACTATTTGAATATCTGGAATATGAGCATTAAAAAAATATTGAGAAAATCACATTTAAAGCTGTTAAAATGAAGTGCTTAGCAATCCATATTACTGATAAAAAAAAAGAGTTTTGCTATATTAACAGCAGGAAAATTACTAAATATCTTCATGGAACATGATATTTACTTAATATTCTAATGATTTTTTGCAAAACAGAAAATTTGATAAGTTTGACTCATATAATGCATTTTTTCGCTATTCCCAAACATTTCCCCATGCAAACAAAGAGGTTTTGTGGTCCAGGCTCACATTATACTTCAGTAATGCTGTATCAATAATAAACCTTTTATTTTATTTATTTATGTTTATCTTTTTCTCAGTTTTGATGGCACAATATGTGTAAACAACAAATTATAAGAACAATGAAAATAAAAAATACAAAAAATCAACAACAGCAAAATAATCTTCGCTCAGCTTGAATGTTGCCAAAAAATAAAACATTGAGTTTAAATATTTACACAATTTTGATCTACAGAAGACCCCATACGTGAAACCAATACCACAACAAATAAGTATGGCCATATGTAATTAACAGAACATCATTACCAACTTTAGGACTAAAACAAAATATAACACAACATTCTTGCTTTGCAATATCAATATCAGAAGCTGAAAAACTGCTTTTAGATGTCTTTCAGTGAGTTCACCAATAGAACAGAATGTAAACAAAGTCTAAAAACCTTGAAACAGCCTACAAATATGCTTAACTGACAAACATCAAGCAGTCCTTTTAAATAACAAGGTTTTAGAGTAAAGACAACATCGATATGATGACTTACAAATAGTAAAGAAAAGAAAAGAAAAGATTGACTAAAGGAGCACCATACAAAAGCAATGAGAAGAATGAAAAAAGATGCTTACAGGTGAGTCGTTTGACACTCCAGACACTCTTTATCACATTTTGCGTCCTTTTCACGCTGGAAAACGTGCTGTTTGTTGTTTTTAAATTACTGTCAGTGAGCTGTCATCTGCAGCATCTGTGTGTAAAGCGGTCTACACGTGTTTTCCTGTTTTCCAACGTGTTGTCATTCAGAAGCTCTGAACGTGAATCCGGTTACGCCGCCTAGAGGAGAGGAGGAAAAACTGCACCTCAGTGTCTAGTTTCTCGTTTTAGCAGCTGGTGCGAGATCTGAGGATTTTAACCTCGTATATTATTACAAAAACAATGCTGATGTTGTCTGTTGATATCTACCAGCAACATATATCTACCAGTTTCTGGAAATGTAACATTATCTCTCGAGTGTTGCGTAAGACTGATCAAATATTGTGTTGAACTGGAAAGCACATGGTCAACAAACAAACACAGAGTAGAGAACAAACGGTTGTGTTTTTGAGTCAGTTATTATAGATGTGTTTGTTTTGTGTTGTTTATGTTTTTGACATCTCTTTAAACAAATGTTGTCTAAAACCCAAACAGCTTCATAATCAAGTGATGGGTGAGTAAATAATGACTTTCAATTTTGGGTGAACTATTCCTTTAACACTCTGGTTGGTTTTCTAAATTATTCTTTAAAAATGTACACCATACTTTTCATTTACAGCATTCATTTACATTGTGCAGGATAAAGAAAAACATTATTTTATGGTGAAATTCTTAAAACTAACAGTTAAATAAGTGTTCATTCACTTTAATTAAAAGGACTTCATCATGTGACTCCAGCATCTGAATTGTTTGGGGTTTTTTTCCTTCAGATTTCTCCATCTGATATAACATCTTTTAAAAATTGTATTTTTTATTAGCATCTCTTGAGGAGCATCTGGACACAGAATCAGCAGGTAATGGTTACATTTAACACTCATGTTGGATTGTAAATTGTTCTTTAAAATTATACTTTTCATTTACAGCATTCATTTACATTGTGCAGGATAAAGAGAAACATTGTTTTATTTTGAAATGCTTAAAATGAATAGTTAATAAGTTTATTCACTTTAATTAATGGGTCTTCAATGTGCGATTCCAGCATCTGAAATGTGTTCTTTTTTCTTCTGATGTAACAGCTCTTCAAAAAGTTGTCTAATGGCTTTTTATTATATAAAAGGAAAATGCTGGAGGTCAGATGGGTTCATTGTCTCCCCCAGAGGAGCATCTGGATACAGAATCAGCAGGTAATGGTTACATTTAACACTCTTGTTGGATATTAAATTATTCTTAAAAATGATACTTTTCATTTACAGCATTCATTTACATTGTGCAAGATAAAGAAAAATATTATTTTATTTAGAAATTTTTAAAACTAACAGTTCATCATGTTTTTTATTCACATTTGTAAAAGGCAGATGCAGTATATCAGATGGGTTCCTTTTCTTCTCCCCCTTAAGGAGGATCTGAATACAGAATCAGCAGGTAATGCTTACATTTAACACTCATGTTGGATTGTAAATTATTATTTAAAATTATACTTTTCATTTACAGCATTCATTTACATTGTGCAGGGTAAAGAGAAACATTATTTAATTTTTTTTAATAACTAATAGTTAAATACATGTTCGTTGAATTAAATGGTCTTCATCATGTGATTCCTTCCAGCATCTGAAATGTTTTCTTATTTTTCAGTTTTCTCTATCTGAAAAGTCTTTATGTGGATCTTCCTCTGTCACACTGGCCCTGATTTACACCTGATATTTAGATGCGTTTTGGTTGATTTTATTCGTTTTTTGGTCAGTTAGCTTTTTACAGAAAAACATAAATTAGCTCTATAAATATTTGGAACCCCATCCCGAATTAAATGGTCTTCATCATGGGCCCTATCATACACCCGGCGCAGTATGGCGCAACCCTAATTTTCACCTTTTGCCCCATGTTGTATAAATAGCAAATCCATTTGCGGCACTTTGTGAACCCATGGGTGTGGCGATCTAGAAAGGAGGTGTGTTAAGGCACATTGTTGGCGCGTTGCTATTTTGAGGAATTGAAATAGACTGCGCCATTGACCATCTAAAAGCTGGTCTAAAGTTCAGTTGTGCACCTATTCGAGTCAAAACGCTTACACATTGCTTAATACACAGGATGTACAGCAATACACAAATACCTTTATATATGAAAAAAAATTTAAAGGATTAAAATGTTACATGTTATTATTTTCTACATAAATATAAAAACCACTACCTCCATGCCTTCATCTCAGGGGGCTTTTTTCAGTTTATTCATGACAATTTGCAATTGTATAATGTTATTATTAGTAGTAGTATTATTTATTATATGCATATTTATATTTGTTTTAATAAAAACAAGTTTAGATTTGTCCACCTGTCAGGTTTTGAAGACATGCATCACCATATGGGGCATAAGAATAGGATGTGTGTTTGGATAGCCTATAACTCAGGTTTTTGACCACACTTCGTTATTATTGTTCATTTATTCGTTTGCTGGAAATTAAAACAGAATTTAGAAATAGTTTAGAAACTTGCTCTTAACAAATGAAATTAAATATGTAGGCTAATGGATGTCTTCAGTGGAGTGCGTGCAACACTGTTTCCTTATTCACGAAAGTAAAGAAGTAAAGTAAAGAGTAAAAGTAAAGTAAAGAAGCTGAATGGAGGAGGCTCTTTCTTTATCCTCACGCAGATGGTTTGTTTCTCGTTAGTGAAGTGTTCAGTTTTTCCACTTACTAAATCCGCCATGTAAATAGCAAATGCGCCATGGCGTGACACAACTGACTTTTAAAGGGAATGTGAGATGAGACTCTGATTGGTTTAATGCACGTTATGCTCAAAACACACCCATACCTCATTAAGAGAATAAGCATAACCCTGTTAGACCATGCACCGTGGCGCAAACCGTATTTTTTGACTTTAGACTTTGCGCCTAGATCGTTAAAATAAAGCCCCATGTGATTCCAGCATCCAAAATGTTTTCTTGTTATTTGTTTTCCTTCCTCTGATGTAACATCTCTTTAAAATGTTGTTTCATGGCATTTTTTATTAACATTTCTAATAGGCAGATGCTGAAGGTTAGATGGGTTCATTTATCTATCCTTGAGGAGCATCTGGATATAGAATCAACAGGTAATGAATAAACACTCAGGTTGTTCTTTTAAATGATTCTTTAAAATGATACTTTTCATTTACAGCATTCATTTACATTGTGCAGGATAAAAAGAAATATTATGTTATTTGGAAATACTTCAAACTAACAGTTCCCATAGGGCATGAAATTTCTGGAACATTGTGGAATTTTTTCCAGTACTACAGTATATTTTTTATCCCGAGTCATGGAATATCAAAGGCATGAAGTTTTAGTTTTCTTTTATCAAAATGTCATTTTATATTTACTTTATTTTTTATATCTTGAACATTATGCCTGTTTCATGCCTATTTTTTATCATTAGGCTATTTATCTCTTTTTTATTCCTTTCACTCTTATCACATGGCAATCACTGAAGTTACAAATGCAGTCACCAGACTGTACCTGTTAATTAAGGCTAACATCCCAGGATAATATATGTACATCTGAAGAGCTTTGGCCTCGAAATGACCACTTGTAATGACAGAAAAGCTAAATGTAAAGTTTGCAACTATTATTAAGCTGTCAAATATGGACGAAGGAGCCCTTCACAGCCACACAAACAGTGGTACATTGTCCATTCTTATTCTCATAGTGCATTTAAAGTCATGCAAAATTATATTCAAGCTAAAACCATTTTGATATGTTATTTTACTTATTGTTATATCATTATTATGCAGATAAACTAGCAGCCTGTTTTTCCATCATGGAAATTCAGATTTTTAGTCAGGGAATATAGCTGATGTTTTAATCCATCTGTTTTGTCCAATTTCAACTACTTTGCTGATTTCTTTAAGGGGAAGGTCTAAGTGCTTTTTTTCAATCTAATATAGAAACATAAGCTTGTGAAAATTCAATATATAATTGCACAGGGAGACAAACAAAAACAGAGAGCAGCAGTTTGGTTTCTGCTCTGATAATCACAAAACAACACTAAACACATGGTTTTGTATATGATTTTTATTTTATCCCCTGCTTCAGTTCAAAGTTATGTTTTCAGACAGCATTGATTAAAACCCGACTGGTGTCCGTTCCTCTTACCTGCTTAGACATTAAGATGATTTGGTAGGTCCTGAATCTTTCAATCTTGACAATTGATTTGCGAATCAGATTAAAATATCTGGATAAATGGAGCTGGGATTACTGCATGTGCTTGTGTTTATTGTTAAGGCCAGATCTATCAATCCTCGAAATCATGATCACCAATGCAGCAATTGGGTTATGGTAAGATGGCAGAGTAATGACATCATCTAATTAATATACAAGTATCCATGTGATTAAAATGACATAAAATTCATGGTAAATTAAGCAGTTTGTTAAAAGATACACAATAACCTTCAACATTTGTTGTAACCTATTTGTACAGGATTTACAATTTCATGTATCAAAAGTACGTCATTTAGCTATTTATTTAGTTTTACCTATAGATTTTCTACGGGATGCTATTGAAGTTTGGTTTTAAGGAATAAATGGCTATTTAAATAAATTTTGCATCAAAAAGCATTTTGATATTTGAGAAGTGTCTGCATCCCCTGCGTTGCATCAAATCAACCTCTTTTGATTTGAACCTCTTTTTATAAATATCAAAAAATATACTTTTTGATATTTATAAATAATTTTCAAATAATGTTATTTTTTCACAATTTCACAAATGTTCTTCACCAAACTGTTGTTGGATTGTTGGAAGAAGTTGCTGTTGGAGGGTGTTTTGGTACCATTCTTTATTCATGGCTGTGTTTTTGGGCAAAATTGTGAGTGAGCCCACTTCCTTGGATGAGAAGCAACCCCACACATGAATGGTCTCAGGATGCTTTACTGTTGGCATGACACAGGACTGATGGTAGCGCTCACCTTTTCTTCTCCGGACAAGCCTTTTTCCAGATGCCCCAAACAATCGGAAAGGGGCTTCATCTGAGAATATGACTTTGCCCCAGTCCTCAGCAGTCCATTCGCCATACTTTTTGCAGAAGATCAATTTGTCATTGATCAGAAAGCCATCATCAGATGCGCTCACACCTGCCTGTTGCCATTCCTGAGCAAGCTCTGCACTGGTGGCACTCCGATCCCGCAGCTAAATCCTCTTTAGGAGAAGACCCTGGCGCTTGTTGGACTTTCTTGGATGCCCTGAAGCATTCTTAACAAGAATTGAACCTCTTTCCTTGAAGTTCTTGATGATCCTATAAATTGTTGATTTAGGTGCAATCTTAGTAGCCAGAATATCCTTGCCTGTAAAGCCATTTTTATGCAACGCAATGATGGTTGCATGCGTTTCTTTGCAGGTCACCATAGTTAACAATGGAAGAACAATGATTTCAAGCATCACCCTCCTTTTAACAAGTCAAGTCTGCCATTCTAACCCAATCAGCCTGACATAATGATCTCCAGCCTTGTGCTCGTCAACATTCTCACCTGAGTTAACAAGACGATTACTGAAATGATCTCAGCAAATCCTTTAATGACAGCAATGTAATGCAGTGGAAAGTTTTTTTCAGGATTAATTTTCATGGCAAAGAAGGACTATGCAATTCATCTGATCACTCTTCATAACATTCTGGAGTATATGCAAATTGCTATTATAAAAACTTAAGCAGCAACTTTTCCAATTTCCAATATTTATGTAATTCTCAAAACTTTGACCACGACTGTACACCAAAAAATAAGAGATCGGTATATGGAAATGGCTATACCGTGAGCCTCAGACTCCATTGTTTCCTTGTTCTCATATAAATTACGCCAATGTAAGTCGACGTTGGACAAAAGGCCAATCAGGACACAAAACAATAAAAAACAGACTGTTGCGTGACTCACAGGGCACACACTCAAAATTGGCATGTACTTTAGGTCAGGTTCTGCATCATCCAGACCAAACGAGCAGCCGCGTCATCAGATCACTAGCCAAAACACAGATTGAAATGTTGCAAACAGGATCAATAATATGCATGCCTCAAGCTGTGTTTGATAAGCCACAACGTTTCCCAGTGAGACAACAATAAATTACCTCCATTAGTAATTTTTATGTTTATTTAATTTTACATTTAACTTAATATGCATGTAGGACTTTTATTTAGAAATAGGAGACACATATTGTTTACTGTGCATTACTGAGCAACAACTGCATGAGACATTTGTTCAAACAAAACTGTCAGAATGCAAAATACAGATTATACATTTATTCACTGCGACCCCAAGGACGCAGAAGATATGTTTAATTGTATTTTTTGATCATTGTTACATTTTGACGTGTATGATTCAACAAACACATGTAAACTGCTGAATCGTGTCGTATGACAAGCTTAACTATCATTTTTCTTTGACATTTATAGCTTAAAAATAAAACACAATACATCTCTATCTGTCTCTTTTGTTACCATGGTGAGTTTATATTACAGAGCTCGCGTGCGTGTGTGAGAGAGCTGCACGTCAGAGCGGAGCTCACTAATATTCACGACTAATCCAAATATGGTTAATTATTGACCTTCTGATTCTAGGGATTCTATTTTATGGAGTAATAACTAAACATAAAAAATCATTTCTAGATTGTTTTTTTTTAAACTTACTTAAGCCATATACCTAGATATCAGAAAACAATTAAACATTAAACCAATGCAGTATATGGCACCTTTAATCAAATGATGTTATTAGGGTGCTGTGCTGTCAGCCAATTGAATTGCTGATCATAATTTTGAGGTTCAATAGATCTGTCTTTCACAACAATCACAAGCATGTGCAGCGATTTCAAATCAATTCATACAGACACTTTTATCTGATTCGCAAATTTTTAAAGAACCAAATTAGCCAGAGATCAGTTATCAAGATTAAAAAAATCCAGAATCTACAATCTCCTTTAAGCGAGGTGCGAAGAACAGAACCCAGCTTCTTCAGACCTACAAGACAAACATTGTATTTTAATACATGTTAAACAATAAACTAGCTGTATAGAGGTATTGATCACTCATCATGCTTTAGTTACAATAATATTGCCACAGACCCCAAATATGTTTATCCTTAAGTGAGGGACCACATTTCAAAACTATTAATTTATACTCTGAAAAAATGTATTATAAAAAGATATAATAAATATAATTTAAACATAATAAAATTTATATTTAAATGTGATGTAATAATTTCATTAATATTATGTAATATTTTACTTGATTACTGTACTAAAGTATTATTTTAGAGGATTTATATTCAATTAAAGCTCCTTTTTGCGAGTTCATTTCTAAAGAAAAAAATGCTTTTTACTCAAACTTTTATTCAAAACCACATTTTGTTAAATGAAACAAACTCTACATTACAAAATGCCGGATACTTTTTTTTAACATTTACTATCTCTCTATATAAAACATAGTGAACCCCATTCAAAACATTAGCACTAGTTTTCTATCCAAAAAGAACATACAGTCAATTATAACAGACAGACTGCCAATAATTAATTCTATGACAAAAACATTTTCAGTAATAAAATCTGATTAAATAAGTGCGTGCGTGTGTGTGTGCGTTTGCTAAAACTGATAACTCTGCTTTTAGTTTTCAAATATCATGTTTGTTTTTTTGAGCATTAAAGAGTACAATTGCAAAACACAATTTATGAAAATTACTAAACCTGGATATTTTTCTTTTTAGTAATTTTCAAAAATCATGTTTCTTGCATTTGCAGAATTGAGTGAGAAATAATGTTTGATTGCTTTATTTTTTATGTTTTGTATGAAATGTTACAAATCTGTATAATGGTAGGAAAATTCTATATAAACTATTGTATACCAACGCTTTAAAATAAAAAAGTACAAAGTATCCCTTTAACTGCTCCTTTCCACAACTGAATTGGTTTCTTGAAAGATTTCTTCTTTTTCTCTTTTACTTTTGCCATTGCCTTTTTTTGTTGTCCCCCTTAAAGCTTTGTCTGTCTGCATGACAAGTGAGTTTACATTTATCTAACTTTGCAATAGAGGATGATTCGGTATGATGAAACAAGGATCATTTTCATTTTCGCTAGGGTGCATTTACTTTTTTAATATAAAAGTAAAATTAAAGCTCTGCTCTTCTACTTAAGTATGTTTTCAGCTTGATACATGTGCTTTTAATAATAATAATAATCATTTGCATTTGAATTAGGAAGTTTTGGCTTCAAATCCCACATCCACCTGTTTTTCTTACATATGCTAACTAAAAATATACATATACAAGACTCTAAAACATGACAAAGTATCTCAAGCTCAGTAGTGCATAGAATAATCATTTGCCTTTGAATGAGAAGGTTTGGGGTTCATATCAGCATGTTTTCCTTTCCTATGTTAACAATAACAAATATACCAGACTCTAAAACAAAATAAAAAGCAAGCTCGTGGTGCAGAGGATAATCATTTGAGTTAAAATCCCACATCTTTAGAGCTTTTGTGCTAATTAAAACAACGCTGTCCATAAAACCCTGGCCTAAACAATACAATACAATCAGATGCTCAGTAAGTAGAGTGTTGGACTTTCATCATGGGACCTGTGTTTGAATCCCACGTTTGTTTAGTTCTTATGTAAAATAAAACAAAGTGCTCAATAAAAGCTTGTACAAGACACTCACCAGCATGAGAGACTCAGTGGCTCAGTGGGTAAAGCACTGTGCTGGGATTAAACCCTGCTCTACCTTTAACCACTTTATTGTGCAGTTGAATGGTTAAATATAAGTTCCAGCACATCATTAGGTATGTGACTGTGGCTCAGTGGAAGAGCAATGCCCCATGGGTAAAAGGGTCACTGGTTCAATCCCAGCCAGATCATGGCGATATGTGTGAATGAAGGGGGAGGATGAATTGCTCCTCCACTAACCTACGGGGCCCATGTACAGCAGGGGTTATGCTGCTTTTTACTAAAAAAAAAAATTTAATCTATAAAAATCTATCTCTATAAAAATTTGGACCCCCGTCCCTTCTCCTCCCTTTTCGGTTACCACCGATACATTCATTCATTCATTTTCATTTCGGCTTAGTCCCTTTATTAATCTGGGGTCGCCACAGCGGAATGAACCGCCAACTTATCCAGCATATGTTTTACGCAGCGGATGCCCTTCCAGCTGCAACCCATCTCTGGGAAACATCCATACACACCCACATACACTACGGACAATTTAGCTTACCCAATTCACCTATACCACATGTCTTTGGACTTGTGGGGGAAACCGGAGCACCCGGAGGAAACCCACGCCAACACAGGGAGAACATGCAAACTCCACACAGAAACGCCAACTGGCGAGGCTCGAACCAGCGACCAGCGACCTTCTTGCTGTGAGGCAAACGTGCTACCCACTGCGCCACTGTGAGGCCCACCACCGATACAACAGAACACAAAAACAAGAGTGATCTTACCTGTCCATCAGCAGATGTCCAAATGGCTGTCCAAACGTAGGTTTTCCTTACCTAGTGTGCTAATAATGAAAATATACAAGACTCAAACACATATTATGAAACATCGCAAGCTAAGTGGTGCAGAGGGTAATCATTTGCTTTTGAATGAGGAAGTTTTGGGTTTGAATCCCACATGCGCAGGTTTACAGCATGTTGGTAATTGTTTACCTTTGAATCAGAAAGTTTGGGTTCGAATTCCACATGGACAGGTTTTCTTTACCTACAGTATGCTCACAATGAAAATATACAAGACTCAAACACAATACAAACCACACAATAGACTCAGTTGCTCAGTGAGTAAAGCACTAGGCTTTCATCGTGGAGACCTGAGTTCAAATCTCACAGCTGTTTAGTTCTTATGTAAAATAAAACAAAGTGCTTAGAAAAAGAATGTTTAGGACAGGTATCAACATGAGAGACTCAGTTGGTAAAGCCTAGTCATCGAAAAGACCTAGGTTCAAGTCCCAGTGAAACTTTAACCAATTTGTTGTGCAGCCAAAAGGTTAAATATAAGTTCCAGCACATCATTAGGTATGTGACTGTGGCTCAGTGGTAGAGCAATGCCTCACGGGTTAAGAGGTTGCTGGTTCAACCCCAGCCAGATCACTGCGATATGTGTGAGTGTTGGTGTGAATGAAGGGGGAGGATGAAACGTTCCTCCCCTGACCTACGGGCCCATGTACAGCAGGGGTTATGCTACTTTTTACAAAAAAAAAAATTTGCTCTATAAAAATTTGGACCCCCGTCCCTTCTCCTCCCGTTTCGGTTACCATCACTTCCTTTCTAGAAAGGTGACTCTCCAGAAAGGAAGTGATGGTAACCGATAGCACAAAACACAAAAATAAGCATGAGGTCTTACCTGTCTACAGCTGATGCCCATTACTGCAGTGAAGATCACTCCAAACATCCCAGAGCTCTGCGTCTGTTGACTGTATGATCCAAACACATGCCTTATTCTGAAGAGGAAAGCAAAAATAAACAAAGACATTACGCATGTAAATTAAAAACACCACAATTTAAGACCTAATATAATGAGTTGTGATTATAAGGAAATCACTATTGAAGTAATAATATAATTTGATATATGTAAATAAGCCTCCAGAGGTCACCAAAAATCATTGCTCCTTTTTAAAAATTAAAATATGGGTATATCTACAAAGTCCATAAGTGCTTGCACTCTTTTTCGATTCTGTTTGATTAAGATGTTTTACGCTTTGGATAAAACCATCTGCTATACAAAAATAAATAAATAATTGAGCCCAACCTTGGATGGAATCAAACTCAGACCACTTGCATTGCTAGAACACATGCTTTACTGATTGAGCTACACAATCACACACAAAAGCCATCTGATCTTTAAGGTGATTCCAGCTACAAGGTAAATGGCAACAATACGAAAAGGAATATCAGAAAAAAGCAAGCATATAAAGCTGTGTACTAATGTCCTTACTGAAAGACAAATGAATAGAAGGTAACTACGGAATTATTTTTTAGAAGTTTCACAATATTTAAATATTTTTAGAGCGCAGAGACACAAAGTCAAAATGTTCCCATGCTGGTACTAGATCTCAAGACTCTCTGACACAGCTCCAAGCTACACATCGAAGCACTTTACCACTACACTATCATGTCAACACTCAACACCATTCATTTAATCCAGATTGAAATCTTGGTCCACAACAATTTTTTAGCAGAAAATTCAACATTTCTTGAAACAAACATTTTATGGTAACTAAATGCAACTGACCACTATTTAGTTCACCAAAGAAATTAAAATTGTGTCATCATTTACTCATCCTCCACCTGTTGAACTATCCCTTTGAAGCTTTAAGTTAAAGGCTCATGAAACCAAGGTTATTTCAGTAAAAGAAAACTAAAACTATTGGTCAAAAAAAATAAATTTTATGATATCGTTCATGAAGAATTTGTCTTAATCCTTAATAATTTTTGTGTTATTTGTTTACGTCTGTTGGATTCAGTGTCTGTTTAAACACATTTTATTTTTATTTCTAAGAGGTTTGCATAATAGTTAATATAAGGTCTGCTCTGGTTGATACTGAACGTGTTCTGTTAACTCTGATAAACTATAATTACTAAAACTATAACTGAAATTAAACAAATATATATTAGATAGAAATGTGTTTACAATGCTAACGGTCTAATCTGATTGATGATGAAATGATGAAAACATGAATCACGAAATACGGGAAACTTTTAGTTTATGGCAATTTTTTTAAGTGTAGGTGACTTGTTTTCCTTTAAAGGTGGAGACAAAGCATCGGCAAGACAACTTTAACAAAGTATGTAAATGAAGTGAGAAGATAAACAGGTCTTGTCCAGACTCTGAAGTTTCACCCGCCCTGATTTATTCAACATCAAACCTGACATGAGCAGCAGTAAAACTATGTGACCTGGCTCATTTTACATATAATGGATACAAAAAATGTTATATTTAAATGTATATTGGCCACTATACACAGTTGCCATACCCTAGATAAATAAATCAATAAAACAAACACAAGTGTTGATGTTAAGGCATTTAGATTTTAGATTTAGATTTTGCAAAGAAATGGTCTTTGTTTCTATGTGTTTTTTTATTTGCATGAGTTGACAAATATGCTACTTGGCATATATATATATATGAGGAAAAAAAAACTATTGAACATTGTGTGGAAAAAAAACTAGAAATATGCTAAACTACAAATGAAAATATTCTTCCACACTTTAGGTTGATAATCTCTGCAGAGGAACCTGAAATCTCAACTATCCTAATTATCCCCCTTTTGCAGTTCGCTTAAATATTCCTGTAGTGTGAAAAATGTATTTTAAAACCCCAAAAACAAACAATTAGAGAGCAGACTTACCTTTATTATCAGTGAATATGAAGTGTCTGGGGGAGCCTCACACTCAATTTTTGCTGGAAAAAAGGAAAGAACATCCAAATTAATGACAGTGTGTTCAAATTAATTCAGCAAAGTTCTTTGGAGCACATATGGAAATTAGCATGTGACGTGAAAAAGCACAAAATCAAGGACATAAAGAAATCTTAAAAGGTTGCTGTTTATTAAATGCTCGTTAAATTTTCATTGAATGAATAAAAGTCCAAATTAAGAAAAGAAAATGTTTATGTTTGGAATGAACCAAACTATGAATTGTGTATCACAAATACAATAATAAGAATAATAATAATAAGAAGAAGAAGAAGAAGAAGAAGAAGAAGAAGAAGAAGAAGAAGAA
>CAIGQW010000596.1:9504285-9522420 GCA_903798125.1 Danio choprae
AAGAAGAAGAAGAAGAAGAAGAAGAAGAAGAAGAAGAAGAAGAAGAAGAACATTTTTAAGAAGCCTTTAATAAGTAGAAAAACAGCCAGTCCAAGCGACTTTTGAGATTTTTGGGATTTGAAGTCCATATCATCAGCACTTACATACTCCAAACTTTACAGTTTTATATCTATATTCTCAATGTTTTTACAGAGGGATGGGTTCATACAACATAACTAATTAAATACAACATTTTACAATTCTACAAAAACTCTGGAAAAAAATACTGTGGCCCTTTTGCAGTATTTTTTATAATAATCTATATACATAATAACAAAAGATAAACAAAATGCCCTCAGTAAAAAAACTCTTACTCTAATGTGTCAAATAAATAAATAAATAAAATTACAAGAATTTTACATTTGGTTTACATTTCAGTTTAAGTTTTGTGCTAGAAATGCGAAGAAATGTTTGCATACATATTTTATACTGCTGCCATTGTTTCAATGTATTGGTTCAATATGTCCCACCCATTAAGAAAAAACAACCAATCCAGAATGAGAGGCGTTCCAGTTCGCGTTCCAGTTATTGGCGTTCCAGATTAGCCAATCCATCAAATAATTCATCATCGCGTAAACACACCCACGCTCTTTGACAGACCCAACAAAACTTGTCTAAACGTGTTTATTTGAGAACAAATTTGATGTTTAATGATCTTTCAGTTTTGTGCTTATTTCAGACTAACCATTTTAATTTTAGTTATCTGTTGATGATTATTAATGTTACTTTATTCTGTTTTAAAAATTATTATGACTATACATTTCCGTTAGTAAACTGTAAATGTGATCGGTTTGGTTTTTGGTGAAAGTTTCAGTTTTTCATGCGCAACTAGCATAACTTTTCATAAAATGCACAATAGATTAAACTTACAGTTTCATATAAATAAGCAACAAATTCAACTTCTGCCCACTCGAATAGCGGTGTATTCTTTACAACGATTCGTCTTTTATAATGTTGTTTGCATGTCTACTGTGTTAAGAATGTGTGTTTTATATAGGCCTGTTTGTTTTATGTTGTTGTTGTTGTTGTTGTACAAGTGAACTGTTTAAAGTGAAGGCGACGCCAGATTGTACATTCGGTTTCATTCACATTCTCTAGAAACCCAAGCGAGAGGAATAGTTGCTCTAAACAGCTCCAAGTTAGGTTATTAACGAGATTGAAAACAATATCTTATTACCTGATTGAACAACATGCAAAAACCTTCACGTTTTTATTCCTCCGTTACATGCGTTGTTTGTGTGAAAGGAATAGCACCTGGCAACTATTTGTGACGTCATACACAAGTCGCGTGTTTTTATGTCGGGAAAGCTCGCATATGATATATCGTCAGAGTATGCAATTATATTATTATTACGCTATATATTATAATAATTATTATTAATTATATTAACGCAAAATTACTGCAAGAGAACAAAACATTTTCGGGAGGGAACACAAAAACTTATTTTTTCCTCCTACACAGTTTTTTTTCTCCCACTTATTTTTTCCCACCACCACATGCCCTCTTTATTTAAATTTTTTTTTTACATTTATGGAATTATTATACATGTCAGTGCATGTTACTATCAGGGCATGGTCATCATCAGGGTGCCACTTCAGAAAGGTACAGTTCATTCATGAACAAGTAAATATTCTAAGCATATTCATATAGCATGGCAGAAATAATTTGTCCACACGTGAATGCAAACCAAACATTGATTCTACCTCGAGCATCTTCCTGTTATATTAATCGCTCAAAAAACACTATCAAATGCATTTTATAAGTTTGTTTCAGTCATTAGTTTATAGATAAAATATATCAAAAGGCTTTTTTGATACAAGCTATTATAAAGTTTGAAAAAGATCTCTGTAAAACCTGCTTTAATCTTCAAACACAACATGATGAAAGCATTAACTGTAAACATATGCACATTTAACAAACTGAACATGTACAGAATGTTATAAACATTTAGGCTGCCCAAAATATATGAATAAACATACACCCAAAACACAGGAATAATAACAAAGTCTGTTTTTTTTTGTTTTGTTTTTTTGCACATTTCAGGACATGCCTTTGAATTAAACACTGCATTATTCCTTTTACCACATCAGTTAATCTTAGTAAAGCTAATCCTATTCATTTACCAAAACTAGTTAACAACATTTTACTGGTCAGTTACCTTAAAAAAATTGATAGATTTGCAGACCTCAAACCTGCAACTGTCCTCCTTGAGGTCGTTTGCTTAAAGGTGCAGTAGGTGATTGTCTTCAGAAATTATTTTTGTTGTGCTGTTTGAAAGTCTCTTCACATTCCAATAGTAATGATTCAAGTAAATGATCTAAATGTATATGTATTTTTATATTCTGGGTAAGGCATAAGACTAAAAAATCCAATTAAAATTTGTCAGACCCACAATTCCCATAATTATGATAAGTAGGCCAAACTGTCTTTCAACAAATGTAAATTTGTACATTTGTGCACTCCTGTTCATGCAGATCCACCGTTTGTGCGTGTATGTGCGCCGTGTTCACGTGTACACGAGAGAGTGACCGCAGTACAAACAAATGCTCAATCAAAACTTTTTAAAATCCTGAATCAATATTGGATGGTCACTTTTGTGCACTGGAGGAAGGATGACACCATAGCTGAAGTATTTCTTTTAGACTGGTAATGTTTTAAAACTATTTTAGTCACGCAAAGCTGATTGTGTTGTTTTACAAATGGGTTATATGCTCGGAAGTGTTGTTCAGCCATTGAAATCTTTTGGCGAAAGATTGATGTGACTATTTTTTATTTTCATAAGGGACCTTTTACAGCAGACTCCTCCATGAACCACCACCTTATCGTAGTGGAGGGGTTTGAGTGCCTGAGTGATCCTAAGAGCTATGTTGTCGGGGGCTAATGCCCCTGGTAGGGTCTCCCAAGGCAAAAAGGGCTTAGGTGACAGGTCAGACTAAGTGCGGTTCAAAAACCCCTTATGAGTAAAATAACATCAAGGACCGTGATGTCACCTGGTATGGCGCAGCCGGGGCCCCACCCTGGAGCCAGGCCTGGGGTTGGGGCTCATATGTAAGCGCCTGGTGGCCGAGTTTTTTTCCCACGGAACCCAGTCGGGCTTAGCCCGCAGGAACTAGCTCTTGGGACATGGAATGTCACCTCACAGGGAGGGAAGGAGCCCGAGCTTGTGCGGGAGGTGTAACAGTATCGACTAGAGATAGTTGGGCTCACCTCCACGCACAGCTGGGGCTCTGGAACTCAACTTCTTGAGAAGGGCTGGACTTTCTTCTACTCTGGAGTTGCTCTGGTGAGAGGCAGCGAGCTGGTGAGGGCTTGCTTATCGCTCACCAAACTTAGCCGCCATGTGTTGGAGTTTTCCCCGGTGAACAAAAGGGTCGCCTCCCTGCGCCTTCGGTTCAGAGATAGGTCTCTCACTGTGGTTTGTGCCTACGGGCCAAACACCAGTGCAGAGTACCCGGCCTTCTTGGAGTCTATGGGAGGGGGCCTAGAAGGTGATAGGTGATAATGGGTGTTCTTTTTCATGAATGCAAATTTATTAAATTAGCTTCACAGCTTAATTAATGACAGGTTCAAAAATTATATACAAAGTGACCCTTTCTGTATTGATATTATTGGCTGGAAAGCAGTGCATTGCAGCTGTTCTTGATATGAGATCCATATGTTCACTCTCAATAAATTACAAACCTCTGGAAAACAAAATGTTGTCACTATAAACTCATTTCCTGTGAGAATATGTCAGTGCAAAAACAAAGTTTAATACTATAAAATTGTTGATGTTCTTAAACATGTCACTCCTCTATGGACCAGTGGTTTGAATGAAATGCTTGAGTAAAATTCTTAAATTGTATACATCCCTACTAATATACATATTGTAGCGTATTAAAAAAAACTTTGAAGGATTGGTTGTAAATATTATTATTACTACATCTAGATTCGGATTTACTCATCTAGTGGACACATTACTAAGACCACTGGAGAAAATGTATATATGTTGGTGAAGCAACACAACATGGTGAATAAGGTATGTCCATATTCAATTTATACACGTTCATACTTTTTTTTTTTTTTGCAAAAGAATCATGGGATCTGCCTCCGCCCCCTGGGATCCTCCTTCGACCAGAATCTGCCGCCGGCAACTCACATCTGCCTTCACCTCCTCCTCCTCGTTGTCGTCATCGTCATCATCATCCTCCTCCTCTGACTGTGATTTTTTTTGGACTTTTGTCTTTTAATCAGGCCAAAACCAATGTAAGTAAAAAAAATTTTTTTTTTATGCAAGCAGCAAGACTTGAACCTGTGTTTTCCAGATGAAGAACCATTATTCAGACTGCTGAGCCACTGGAGACACCACATGCTCTCCTCCTTTTTTGGACTTGTCTCTTTTAATCAGGCCAAAATCAATGGAAGCAAAGCTTCTCTTGCAAAGAGCAAAATTTGAACCTATGTTTCCCAGGTGAAGACCCATTGATTAGACTGTTGATCCACTGTAGTCGCCACACTAGCACTTCTTTTTTTTTCTTCTTTTTTTTGGACTTTTGTCTTTTAATCAGTCCAAAACCAATGAAAATAAAGTTTATTTTGCAAAGAGCAAGATTTGAACCTGTGTTTCCCAGATGAAGGACCATCACTGGAGATGCCACAATCTCACCTTAATTTTTTGGACTTTATCAGGCTAAAACCAATAAAAGTAAAGTTTTTTTTAATGCAAACAGTGAGACATGAACCTGTGTTTCCCAGATGAAGGACTATTGCTCAGACTGCTGAGCCACTGGAGATGCCGCCCTTCTATTCTTTTTTTTTTTTTTTTTTTTTGGACTTTTGTCTTTTAATCAGACCAAAACCAATGGAAATAAAGTTTCTTTAAGAGCGAGACTTGAACCTGTGTTTCCCAGATAAAGGACCATTGCTCAGCATGCACCAAAGCACCAAATCAGTGTATAATCATTTTTTAAAGAATATTTGAAGGTCAAAAGTCTTGATTTTAAATGTATATTGAACATTCTTCATAAAAAAAGAAAAAACAAAGCTCTCAGCAGATTGAACATAAACATACACTGTATCACACATCTAAACATATCTGCGAATGTCTGAAAATGCTATAAACACTATGCCTTTTGTCCTTACCAAATGCACAAAACGGGAAAGCCAGCACTTTCAACTGCAGTTTGAGTGAAAAGCCTGACGATAACACGAAAACATCAGCTCAGTCTAGCCTTGTTGCACAACAGGATGCTGCAGTCTCAGAAAACACAGGTGTTATCTCAAGGCAGAAAACCTCAGGCAGTCTGACATGTATTCTTATCAGATTTCCCACAATCCTTTGGGCACACGGAGGAATGTCAGGAGACAGAATGGGACGAAGGGATTCAAACGCCTGAGGAAGTAAGATAATTGTGTATTAAACTTAACATCGACTGTAGCAGCCAACAAGCTGAATCAAAATACTGACCAATTCAGTGTGGGGTTAAAGCAGGCACGCAGACCTGAAAAACCTCTGGGGGACCTTTAGTGGGGGAAAAATGTAATCAAAATGTCCTATTTTCATATATATATATATCATTTACTAATATATATATATATATATATATATATATATAGTCAATGATTTTTTAAGCCATGAAAAACATTGAGTATTTTCAGTCCCTTGTAATCTTTAATCAACATATCTTCTCCCTTCTCCAATGACTTTTTTCTCTTATCTAGAAGTACGTTTATTTGTGTAAGCATGTCTCATGTAAAATCACAGAAGTAGCAAGCAATATAATCAATTCCTGTTGAACAAAATCAATCAGAAAATTAAAGTGATTTTACACTCACAGGGCTTATAGGAGAACAAGGAAAATATAGTGTTTCTCACAGTATGTGATTTCCATGTACTGATCTTTTATTATTTAGCAATGCCTAGGTATATCCAGATTTGAATTTTGTGGCACCTTTAAGATCTGTAGACACTTAGATCCTTAAAAACACAATGTGGAGTAACATCTTTCCCATTTGAACACATTACTCCACTTTTGAATAATCAATTCTCTATCTACTAAGCCACTATGCCTGTGGAGGTTTTTGGTGTGTTGTGAATTGGTTTTATTAATCACCCTGTTTTATTTTTAAAAGAACAGTAAGTTGTTGGATATAAACTCAGGACTCTCTGTTTGAAAAATCAATGTTTTATCCAATGAACCACTGTGCCTGCGTTGGTTTGCAGCATGTTGTGGATGGGTTTCATTAAGCACCATATAGTATATGATTTTTAGAAGAACAGTAAATTATTAGAAGTCAGGACTCTATGTGGGAAAGATCAACACACTGTCTACTAAGCCTGTGCAGATTTCTAATGTGCTGTAGACAGGATTCATTGATCACTCTGTTTTATATGATTAAAAAAATAAATTGTAGGACGTTTTACCATGATTCCTTTTGGAAACAATAGTGGGATTTGAACTAAAAGTCCTACAGCCGCATTTACATTACATGGTTCAAGTGACCGGTCAGTACATTGTTTCACCAAATGTAGTGTAAATGCAGATATAAGACATGGGTCACTTGTAGTAAGCTGAAATTGGACATCAAGACATCTAAAGTAAATGCAACTTCTATTTAACAGACAACACTTATCCAATCATTTTCTAAGTGTTATATTTGGATTATATATTTATATGAAAAAAAAGTCTTTCTGTCTATACTAGATAGATATACTGTACTATGTACTAGATATGTAATGGTCACTAGAGTGAATCAAAAGTGTCCATCTGTTGCTTGGCGAGTCATAAGTCACGGGCCCAGAGTCAAGTCCCCATATGGTTGTTTCTAGGGGTTTGGAGCAGAAGGCGGGAGGCTGAAATGTCTGTGCAACCCAAGGCTTTGGACCAGACAGGCAACGGTCAGCTCTCAGATTGCAGATTGTGACCTCTGGGTGGTTGACAGCTGACTTTGAGATGAAAAAGGTCATTGCCGATGCCTAATAGAACCAGATCTTCTGTACTAAACACATAAAACTTGTAAAAATGATACAATTTCAGTGGTTTAAACTCCCATAACCCTGATGTTCGTAACATACACATTCCCTAATGAACAGAAATCAAGCGTGAATTAACGATTATGTGCTCTTCATTAAATAGCTGTCTGTATTTTTCTTTCACAGAAGATCAGCGTGTTTATTTGACGTGTTCCAGTTTGGCGAAAATCCATTCCACTGTTTTGCTTTCGAAAAACGAGAGCAGGACTCGAAAACCCTGAATGCTAAAGTGTTCTTCAGAGCACCTGCACGCTCGAATGGGCTTCAGATGGCAATTAGGAAATGGCCTGTGAAATGACTTGATAACAGCAGACTCCAGAGATGGTGAAGTCCAATTCGTTTAAAGCCGAGTATTTGTGGTCGCTGGGGCTTGGGGGCAGAGGCTTGCTGATAGTACATTTAAATTATGTCTTGACCACAGCAGCCTGAAGTCAACCTTGAAAAACATCATTCAGCTGATGCAAAGTGAGAGAAACTCAAAAAGCCCTCTAATAATACAGCAGCTTCTGAGTGAACACAGGATAAACTCTTCCTTCATACCCTGTCATTCACAAATAAAGAACCCTCCTCTGCTGGGACTAAAAATTAAAATTAAATTGTCAGTATTCATGTAGAGTTTGTTTTGATAAACTGTATTGGTTTCTGCATATACATTTGACCAAGCAAAGTGTTGGTTTGGATTTCTGTACTGGATGCCAACAAGTTTTAAGTACAACATAAAATACATTTTTGCATATGTAAAAAGTTGTTTGGTTATTAAACAATGATTTTCAGCTCTGCTTATTTAGTTTTTGATTGTTGTTGAGCCTTCCATTAAAGATTTGCAAAAATGTCTAATATTAAATACTGTATATTAAATATATATTTTAAAATAATACAAATAATGAAATTGAAAGTTTCTAATATATCTTGAATATATAATATATATAATATATATAGATCAAAGATAGTCTAAAATCAAAAACATAATTCAAAAAACTTAAATTATGAATATTACATTGCCAACTATATAAAATAAGCTGCTGAAATAAGATAGAAAATTAAATAAAAACAAGAATTTTAAAAGTTAATTAAAATTGTATTCGTTTATTAAATGTAATTAATTATATTTAATTATTTATTTTATATTTAATTCTTTTATAAAATGTTATTAAATAACAAAAGTAAAATTTTAATGAAAATTATGTAATTATATTAGTTAATTAAAATAAAAGCTAATTAAAGGTAATAGTATATAAATGATACTAAAATGACACTAATTAAAAACAATTGTTAACAAAAAAGTTTCCACAGAATTATTGGCCATGTTAAAAAAAAAGATTAAATGCGAGTTAATTAAAATTGTATTAGTTTATACATTTTATTATTAGTTAATAATAAAATTAATAATAAAAAATAATAATAATTTCATAGTATATAAATTATACTAAAATGGCACTAATTAAAAGCAATCAATTGTTAAGAAAAATGTTTCCACAGAATTATTGACCATGTTTTTAAAATTAAATTAAAATTAGAATAATTTTAGCTGTTGTTTAATTTTAGAAAACATAAAAAAGGAGAAATGTCGTTTGGCTAATAACTGAAATAAGTTGAAGTTGAATAACTAAAATGACTAAAACTAAACTGAAATCTAAAATTAATAACCAAATAAAAAAATACTCAACCCTAATCAAAGTATAAAATTAAAGCTAATTGAAACATTTATAAATACTATGTTATTTAACTATAAAACATAAGTGAAAAAATGTTAAGTTTTGATTTCTACCTTTACCTGTACTAACGATAAAGGCTAGAAAGAAAATATGTATACATATACAATCACACATACAACTTTATTTCTCTTAATTGTTACTTGTCAGCTTTTTTTTCCAATTACAAAAGTATTTCTCACAATTACTTACATTTTTCTCTATAAGGCAGAAATAGGCTTCAATAGAATAATTCATCAAAATAAAAAAGGTAAATTTATTCAAACCTGAAATCTTCATAAGGTGCAGATTCACAATCAGACCTGCTCATTTTAAGTCTTACAAGAACTTTTTGTTTGTCACAAACTGGCTAGTAAAGGAATTCTGTTGTCATAGAGACAAATATGTAAGAAATATTTATAGTCGGTACATTATTTCAATTCACCCACCACTGACAAATGTCATACAGTGAGAAAAGTATGTCAGTTCAATCTAATGGGATTGTTTCCCCTTCAACCATGTGTGACACATTGCCAACTGTGAGTGTCAGACTGCACTGAAGGCTGCTGATCATCATTTCTGAAATGTTCAGCAAGAGTAAATATAATATATTTTGATAAAATAGCACTACAGAACAAATGGCCAAGCCTCTAGATATTGCATGGCCATGGTTGCAGGATTTTCTCCTTTTTCCTATTTTTAAAACTAAATTAAATAATGAAATAAATCTTGTCCCAGCGTTTATTTTAATTAATGACATCAATTCCACTCAACCAAGAAAGAAAAAAATCCATCTCGCATTAAACTCTGATTCCTCCGACAAGCCCTCATCAATGCAAATGGAGATGGCATAATGTGGTATCAAAACAAAGACTGAATGGACATGAAGATAAGCTAATTGGTCTCCTAACAGAGCACATTCTGCGGCCCATTGCATAATTGCATTGCTGTATGACTGAGGCACTTGGAAACGGGAAATATTTACATTCTGACAATTGAGATCAGTGTCGGACCATGCGCTGGTCTAATTAGTGGGCAGGCCAATGATATCACATGCTACTAAACTGATTAACAAGGCAACTGGAGAAGACCATGACTGCTACACGAGAAGACAATTATATCTTTCTTTCTTTGCTCTATATTTGTTTTTAGCTCTGATATTCTATCTTTAGGCACAATCAAGTTTCCTTTATCCATTTTCATTCCAGTTTATGGTAATTTTGAACCAAACTTTTAAGTTAAACATTGCATGTTAATATTTTTCAATGCTGTTTATCCCCTTTTTTTTCCATAAGCAATGTTAAGCCAAACCAAACTGACCCGCTATAAAATCACAGTATTACAAATGCTGATCTGAAGTAAATAAATAAATCAAATTCGAACACATGCCTATACTATTAACTTGCTATTTAATGTTTTTTTTTTCTATTCTAATTTGTGCTCTAGCCTTCTTACAAATATATTTATTCTATTCTGCTCTGCTCTGCTTATGGATAATATTTTTGTTCCATACAAATTTTGCTATTGAATACAAGTGTTTGTAAAAACTAGCTGAATTAATGCAAACAGATGGGTTCAAGAAAAAAAATACATAACTGACTAACAACCTCAAAAAACTAATTTAGTTATTGGTAAAAATCTATGCAGAAAATGAAAAACCCAACTGTTTGTCTTAAGTCTAATCATTAATTAGTCAAAAGACCAGGAATAGGATTGAATTCTGACTATGTTGAGTCTAATCTGACACCTATTTTTAATTCACACTTAACATTCCAATAAAAAAACAAAAGTGCTGTATTACAATACTAAATAAATTTGTTGCTCCAGCAGCTAAAATATCTTTGTCAGTTTTAAATAGACTATATTGCTGTGTGATTCTACAAAATTTTCCTTGGAAATCATGCTGTTCTGTTGTCCTCTAAGCTCAAATCCCATAGCTAATATTATTTTCTTGCCATCATATCCATTTATTTGCAAAAGGATTCATAGACCACTGAACCTAACATTATCACAAGCACACAAACATTTACTCACTGAGATTATGAATTTACAAAAAAAATATACAAGACTGATTTAATCCGTTTATGAGCAATTGTTTTAATATAATAGGAAAAGTCCTGCAGCAAGACTGTAAAGTATCAGATATCTTTAAATGATATATTTTAAGTTCTAAAATAAATGTATCTTTATATACATTTATTATGTAACAGATAGTTTTGTTTTTGACCCAATAAACTAAATTTTCAACAACAAGAATGGTTTCATATTCTCATACTTCTCAATTATCTTTTTTTAATGAGTCCTGTGTCTTTGCAGGCCCATTCCAGTCTAATGACCGCTAAAGCATTATCCAGCTAGGTTAATGACCCACAAACCTGCCTCGCTTAAACGATTTGGACCTGAGCTATTGTGCCCTAAACAGCCACAATGACAAATTGTCCCATATACACACACATTCCACATCACACACATACAAAAAGGCCCGAGCACAAGAACATTATCCATAAACTGTATAACCAAAACTGAATTGAATCTCAGAATAGATGGAGGAGGAAAGGACATTATTGGAGGCATCTATAACATCACGGTTATTGCTTGTTATGAGAATGTCTTTAGTGGGAACAGAGACAATTTTAGAGACACAAAGCTAAATGTTGCTCATAAAATTTCACCAATTTCCTGGCATTTGCGATTTTAATTAAAAGAAAATGTACACATGAGATCCAAAAGCCAACATAGTCTCAGACATTTGGAACCCACGGTATAATTTTCAAATACTTTTCTTTTTTTCTACAAAGCAATCTTTTTCTTGAGATCCTGTATTCATGTGGGGGGAGATTTTAATATCCTGTTTTATGGAGAATGAATATCTGGCCTTCATCCAAACAGTTTGGTTCATCTTCCAGCTTCACATCTTAAAAAAAAAGAAAAAAGAAAAAACACTCACAGTAAAACAAATGTCAGGCGATCAATAAAAGCTTGCATCAAACAACAAACTTAAGAAAAAAATATGGTCATTACAATAACCATCCAGATGATAATAAAGAGAAAAATGTTACTTTTACACAAAAAAGATTTGACAGGCCGCTTCGGAATGAGGCAGCTTATAGAAGATTGATCCTGATACTTCTATTTCCATCTACTGTGAGATGAATCATAATTGCCTAAAGGCCGTAATCATGTGTAGAATCATGGAAAAGGGAAAGATGACAGAGACACAGAGGGGGGAAAAAGATGAGAAAGATGGTGTGACAGAGGAAAAAACATTCTCTGTTGATTGAGCATTGATCGCTATAGGAGGCAACCTATTGCTTTTCCACATTTCCACCCCACATTTCATGCAGAAGTGCAGCTGACCCAGAGCAGGCAGTGACATCATGGTCAATCAGCTCACAGTAATATGGCAGAAGCACTAATTATTAATGAAAGGGGAGGACAAGAGAGAAGCTAATGGGAGATATGAAAAGCGAGTAGTTCTTGGGGGGGGGGGGGGTGGTCAGGATACTAAACCGACAGTTTTGACAGTGTCAGAATTTGCTGATAGTCTTAATGCAAGAGCAATGAACAAGCCATCAGACAAATGCTGTAAATCTCACCACCCCCCACATCGCTTTACTCCACAAGTTCAAGACGATAATTCTGTCCAGTCCAATCAGCATCTCCATGAACAGTTTAGTCAATGATGAATAGCAATTAGTTATGACAAAAACTGAATAAACTTCTATAAATAGACTACTTTTTCTGAAGATCCATAAAGGTCTATAATATTGTACATAATGTGTTTTGATTTGCATTAAGATTCCCATTTATCTCAATAGCAGTTGGTGCATTTTTGGTTATGATGACTCACTTCAGCTTCCAGGTTTTATTGAGCAGTAAATGCCAAAACTGCAGCAAAAAAATACTCCATTACTCCAGTCTTCAATATTAGGATCTTATTACTTCTACATTGTGAAAAATGTCAATTTTCAGGATTATTTTCAAGAATAAGAAATTGCATTTATTTAAATAGTATAACCTTTTTATTATTAAAATAATTCAAATGTGTAATTTATTTGTGTTGAGATTAGTAAAAAGAAAGCCGTTAAGCAAGTCAAAATAAGCTAAAGGCTGTTTGATTTAGACTTTAAAGGAATCAAATTACAGCACCGAAGCAAAAGAATCAAAGAGAACATTGTTGTCGGTCTTCTAGATTATTCAAAAAGAGAGTCAGACCTATAAAACAACAAGAAGATAAAGTACACTAATTTGGCTAATCAAACCTTGTCTCTGTTGTTTCTGATCTGCTCTTATAGCTTTCATTCCCTTATCAGACCCAATGCAAAAGTGAGTCTGGGTAATTAGCTAGCGGTCTTGAAATCTGATCTGGATGAGGAAGTCCTTGCCAGAACTCATTTACGTTAGCAAGCAAAAAAAAAAAAAAAAAAAAAAAAAACATCTACAGTACAGCTGCTGGACTGCTGATGCTTTATCTCCTCAAGCCTTAGAGAGATTGTGATAAAGCAGGTGGTGATATACTAAGAGTCAGATATAGGGTGAATTCCAAGAGCAGTTGATGCACGACATTACTCTTTCTTGTGCTGCTCTATCAGCATTTCTGGAGGCCATTACTCCTCTCTTAACCTCCAGGCCTTTAATAGGAAACCCCTGTTCCCCAAATAGCTCCTGATAGACAAGCAGTGACACTAGGGGCCGCCACTTAAGGGCCTAATGACAGGGCAGATAAGCTGCCACTCTGCGGCCATGGTGCCATTACCTGGCTGGGTGTCTGGATTGATGGAACAAACCTGAAATCTCATACCGAGACGACAGCACGCCTCTCTCTCCCCATTAACGGCTCATTTCCCTTCGGATCCAAATTGAGTTTGGGCGTTTAATATTCAGAGGCTTCGGTACCCTCCGCTTGTTGTTGTCTGACATTATTCATCATTTAAGTGCCGAAGATTAGATTGTGTCACTCATCTTCAGTTTATAAGCTGCCGATGAGAGAAAGCGATAAATCTCGGAAGTGCAGACCTCTGGCGATTTATTACAGACAAGAGAAAAGTGAGAGAGGGGAAGAAGTTTGCAATAAAGTTCTCTCTGCGCTTAGGTTAATTTTGTTGAAGAAATTCATCAACCAAAAAGCATGAGATACAACAGAGCAAATAAAAGCAAAATCTAGTTAAAGGGCTAAAAAAAGTGTTGCTCAGACATTACCTCTCCATCAGTCTGCATTATGGATTTTTTTTTTCTGGCACTTTCTGTAAAAGGCACTTTTTAGTCAGACCTGTGTTTGATACATGGCAGGCCTTCTAATTCCCACAACACAATTTCGAGGTCAAGAATTCTCCAAAGTGCAGAGAGTAGAAACAGATCTGCAGAGCTTATTATGAGTAAACAAGATGACAGAGGACTGATGAAAGTATGAAACTGTACCTCTTCGGGATGACCGTACTTTAAATCAACATCTGTCATACAGACTTGCATATATCAGATAGATAACTGATCCAAACTGATGCTATATTCATCAATACATTCATGTTTTCTTTCTCACCCCCTCTATTGCCAGAGGTCTGTCATGATCCACAATTTCAGAATTATTTGGTGTAATGTAAGAACTGCCACTTTAAAGTTCTATGACAAAATGGATTCTGATTGCTATACTGTATTGTTCTTTAGCTGTGTGATGAGATGAGATGAGATGAGATGAGATGAGATGAGATGAGATGAGATGAATTTTACTCAAAACACATATAACTATTAATGGCAATTACAAAGATCCAATAACTTGTATGTGTATTTGACAAGTTAGACTGCTTTTGACATTTTCAAATTAGATGGATGTTGTCTGAGGGCCAATAAGGCTGTTACTTTAACTCAAGTCTTTTAACACCCACCCACCAACTTACACTAACTCTCTGTGATTACATAAATGAAAAGAAATATGCTGAAAAATTGGCTAGCGGAATGCTGGAACAAAGTCACCGTGCCAACGAACTTTTATTGCCACATCCAGCATTACTGACTCAGTACACTAAGCAATAAAGATCAAAGTGAAATTAAATTCAAACAAAATACCAACAGGTGTTAACAATATGCACATGGACAAACCAATTATCATAGAGTAATTGAGAGATTAAATCAAAATTTTCTCCCACTGTCCTCATAACTTCATCTCTCTTTCTCAATTAGGTGAGTTTTAGAGATTCTATTAAAGCTCAGCCATAACAATCAAGAGGAGGGAGAGTGGGAGGGAGTAATATGAGAGAAGCTAATCTGTTTGTGATTAGTGAACTAATTTACAACATCTCAAGCCATCACTCTCCCAAATGGAGGAAAACAACAGCCGCTGGAACTTATTGGAAGCACCTTCATCTAAAGCACTAACGTAGTAATAAATACTAGGAGTCTAACAGGGTCCATTAATTCCAACAACACCAATATTAGCTTAAAGGTGCAAGCTGTGTCTCAAATGACAGTGACTATAAGATATTCACTAATAGTTCACTGTCTTCTATATGAATTATTCAGCCAATTTATTAGGTGCACCTTGCTAGTACCAGGTTAGACCTCCCCTTTGCCTTCAGAACTGTCTAATTCTTTGTGGCATATTGTAGATTGAATAGGATACTAGAAACATTCCCCAGAGATGTTGGTCTACATCAATATGATAGCATCATATGGTTGCAGCAGATTTGTTAGCTCCACATCTATTATTCAAATCTTCCATTCCATCACTTCCCAAAAATGCTTTGCTTTATTGAGATCTGATGGCTGTGGAGGCCATTCAAGTTTAGTGAACTCTCTGTCATGTTCAAGAAGTGTGAGATGATTTGTGCTTTCTGACATGGATGTTATGTTTCTAGGAATAACACAAGATGTGTACACTGGGGTTATTAAAGGATGAACATACTTAGTAGTCACGTAGGCTCTGGTGTTTATAACATGCTCTATTGTTACGAAGAAAGTCCAAAATGTGCACAGTTATACCACCACACCCCTTCTGGACTGCTGATACAAGGTATGATTGATTTATGCTCTAATTTTATGACAAATTCTGACCGTAACATTCAAATCCCGCAACAGAAAACTCAAAACCAGGCAATCTTTTTTCTGTCTTGTTAAATTTGGTGGGCTGTGTGTATTGTAGCCTCAATTTTTTGTTCTAACAGTAGTTCACAGGAGTGTTACCGGTGTGCTCTTCAGGCTCTGCTGTTCATCTATTTCACAGTTTAACATGTAATGTGTTCAGAGATGCTCTTCTCTAGACTTTGGTTGTAAACAAGTCGTAATTTGAGTTACTGCTGCCTTTCTATCAGCTCAAATCAGGCCATTCTCCTCTGACCGGGTGTCTGGTGTCAACAAGATATTGTGCTGTGTGAACCTAGAGATGCATGAAATATTCCAAAATACTTAAATATACTGTCAAAAAATCAACTTTCATCCCCATTCTGATGCTTGGTTTGAATTTCAGCAGATCTTTACCTAGTATAAACACAATTTTTTCTGCCATATGATTGACCAATTAGATATTAGTCATAAAGAACATTTGAGCAGGTAAACCTAATAAAGTGGCTGTTGAGTGTATGTCAATAGCCATGGCATATTCGGTTTTGCTTTAGCTTGAGATTTTACTGAAAATAAGAACCTTACAAACCTTACCGTCCCTGTCACCAATGATAATACATAATGTAACAAACTTCAAAGATTTGAATCTTTCCTTACTAGGGACTAAGAGTATAAATGACCTCAAATATCTTACTACGCTTGCTGTTTTAGCAAGTGTGAAGAGAGATCACATAAATGCACAATTTTAAGGGACAACTTAATTGCAGACCTCAATGGGGGCTGAGATGAAAGAGAGTCTCTAGCAATTCCTATGCTCTGTCATCATAATATAGTTACACTGCAAAGCATAAAAATTAGTTTGAAAATTGAAAACACAGCCTTGTGTGGTTTAACAATCATTTTGTAGGCTTATTTTGCTGCCCACGTTCATTCACAGGCCAGATAGATTATGACAATGCAGCTAGTGGGCTGACTTTGATGAGTCATTTTGTCAACTTTCCCTTGCACACCCACATAGTGGCAACATATACCAAACATGGGTTTGTAACCATATTAAACACTGATGGAGACACATCCATAATCAATATTCAAATTAGCGGTCAACTGATGGGGATGCAATGCAGGTACATCTTTGATTGAAAATGATGACAAATACTGCTAAAACTGAGCTGGTTAGCAGCACACTGATGATGGTAGAGAGGAGGACAATATGCCCACACAAAAGAAAATATGCTGAATTTTAACAAATCGTTAGAGCCACTCAGAAGAGCCCAGAAGGAAAAGGCGCGAGCGTCATTCAGACATTTTGATTGTAATTACATGCCAGCACAGAAGGCAGTCAGACACACACATTTGTATCATTTAATGATTTAGACATGATGATGGCATGGTTCATTTTTATTCCATTATCTGCTGGTGCACGGATGGAGTGATTAAATGATGATAAACACTGGATTTGACGAAACGGAGTCATAGGAGGAAAAAAATAAAATATCACAGTCTTGCTTTGACAGGGCAGACGCACGACTGCAGTCACCCACAACAAAACCCATTCTATTGCCTTGGTAACCCGGGTCTGAGGCCTCTTATGAAGCAATCTGATTTGAGAATAGCATGCCAAGTGCCTGGATAGAGAGCCTGGGCTGATTTATTGTGATGCTGCTTCTGAGAGATTTCATCATCACATTTAGACTCTTGAGATGACAACAACACTCTTACAGCACAAACTTTTTTTTCTTAGAGTTTTCTCAAACTCTTTGAGATCACTTCACCTTTAAAGACTGACTCATATTTCAAATTGTAAACTTTGTCACATATTAACTGTTATAATCTTGTAATAAACATGTTTACTGCTCCTATAGTTTCTATAGGTCTAAGTGAGGTATTTTTAAAAGTCTAATATACACACCAAGGCTATTAACATGTATTGCACATTGACATGGTTTCCCCCACAGTCCATAGACATACGTTACAGGTGAATTGAATAAACTAAATTGGCCGTAGTGTATGTGTGTGAATGAGTGTGTATGGATTTTTCCCAGTACTGGGTGGCAGCTGGAAGAGCATCCGCTGTGTAAAACATATGCTGGATAAGTTGGTGATTCAATCTGCTGTGGTGATCCCTGACGAATAAAAGGACTAAGCCGAAGGAAAATGAATCAATGCATTTTAAAACAAGTAATCAAATGCTCATATAACAGATACATCTGTTTCAATTCTCTTAAGTTACAAAATGCATTTTATTTCATAGAAAGTGCTTGTAAAGAGAAATTCCTAAAATGCCTTCCTTTAATGTTTTTATTATTATTATTATTATTCATTCATTCATTCATTTTCATTTC
>CAIGQW010000596.1:9526499-9563626 GCA_903798125.1 Danio choprae
TATTATATTATATTATATTATATTATATTATATTATATTATATTATAACAAAGGGATGTAGAAATATGATAAATGAACATAGATTAAAAATAAACTAACAGCTGTTCAATTTTCTTTTGCATTTTGCAATATATTGAGTAAAATTAAAATTTAATGGGCATGACTTTGTATATGGTCAGTGGTAATCTCTTTATAATGACTTTTGCGATGTAAGTATCATAAGAATATGCATGCAATATTATAAGCAATATATGCATGTCATTATAGGCCTAATTTAAAATGCAACCCTTCATTTCATGCAATTTCTAGCCAAGAATCCATGATCCGTCTCTTTATCCATCAAGAGGTCATTGGCCTGGAAAAGGTTCACGAATCTGCCTTAACTAACTCTGCTTCAATTCATTTCATAAATGTCCTCTGTTTCTGATGGATTTGTTTCATTTCGATCTCATTTCACCTCTAAAATGCATGAAAGAACGGTCACGTCAGGGTTACAACAAATCCAAACCACACACAATCCATGAAGAACAAACTCTTTAAAGTTAAGGAGTGTTATTTACCTCAAACTCTGACTCTTTTCTCTTTCCACACTTCATTAAATAAAAAAAAGCGCTGAATGTGACATTTACATTTCAAAGTGGTTTTCATTCTTTACAGCAGAGAAAGAGAAAAAGAACTTGCATGAAAGGTCAATAGGCACATCTTTGTTTCAGACGTGGGAGAGCGAGCCTGTGTGCATTTGTATGTGTGAAAAAAGAGAACTGAAATGAGTCGATTTTTTAGAGACAGTAAATGAAAAGCTTGTCAAATTTTCCTCCTCACGCAAACTCTCATCTCACTTTTTTCCCCTTCTCTTTCCCTGCTGCAATGCGCCAGTATCTGCGTCCTCGCAGAGCAGCACTTATGACAACAGAACAGCACAAACCTGCGCTTCATCACAATGCCGTCTCCCTCTCTTACACACCTCTCCTAATCTTCGCCTTTCATTATCATGCTCTCATTCTTCCTCTCTCCCTCCATCTCCGTGTGCTTTTGTCCTACGTGACAGAGCCATTTTAACTCGACGTGTAACAATAGTTGCTGAAAGCATTTTTCAAACATCTACTGCCAATTGTCACTTCAGCTGGATTTTGTCTCGTTACAAAAAAGGTAATCAGTCACACAGAGAGAGTTTGGCTAATGCATCTTGATCTCCTCAACAAAAACCTCAGCGTAAACCGCGCATTGGCATTGTGCTGCTATTTCTGCAGCTTGATTTAGAGCACATTCATAGCTGCTACAAATTAACAAGCGTGCAAATGATTTGCTTCCTTCTTAAGAACACAAGCAGAGGAACGGTTTTATGATTATATCTCATATTAACCGAGTAATTTATTCAGCAACAACAAAAAAATCTAATATAAAGAAAACTATTTGAATTTTGAATTCAACCAGTTTACATATAAAAGAATCAATATAGGCAGAGTGAAAAACTTACTCACATTTTTGTAAATATTAATAGTAAAACATGCAAATTTTGATGCTTATACATTATCAATTAAGATATATATTTCCAGTGTTCCTTCCACAATACCACATGTTTGTAACTAAAAATAGAAATGTTTTAAAACGTTTTGGCTATTTACATGACAATGGCTTACTGAGGACCTAAAAATAAAAATACTAAATAATAATAAATATATAAATAATAATTTAAAAATTTTGTGTCTATATTTTATAGACCTGCACTTAAAATTTAAAAAAATAAATAAACGAACTACAGAACTGTATATTCAGCGGTACATAGTGTTTCCTTATAAAAATGTATTCTATTTTGTTTAAGACACTTTGACACCTGTTCACAGATTTTAGTTCAATGTTGTTGTGTGTAAACACAACCTTAGTAAACTTTTTGGTAGCCCACATTGTACACCATTAAGCCCAAAGTATACTTTAGCCCTCTGTATTCTGCTATTGCATCTGTCAGACTCATGCATTTGTACTTATGCACAGTTAGTTGAGTATACTTTAAAAGCTGTGTAGATATAGTGTGTGCACAAGATGGAGCGGGACATGCTAAATTAAGTATACTCAGGACTTAAGATTTGTTATACACTAACTCAATATGACTTCTGTGAAACAACAGGATATTGAGCTCATGATAATATAGCTCCAACACTTCTAATAGTGAGCTAAAATGACTGCTTTAGAATCTGTATTTGTTTTGATCTCACATTTGCTTTCATCCACACTATTATTTGCATTGTTATATATGCAGTTTATTGCAGGTGGTCTGTTACTTTCAAATGTGATGGAGCTTTTAGAGCCACTCACTGGACATTTCATTTCTGAAATGTTGTAATAAGCTCAACAACCAACATTATAAAACGATGAATTACATTTATCTGTTTTGGATAAAGCCAAATGCACTTGTAGCACCAATCACTGGATATTTTATTTAGAAATATTGCAAAATATAGAAGTCGCAAGATCATACCATTTTGCCGAATTGTAAACAAAGGCCCATTTTTCCACTAAGCCTGGGTAGTTTGGGTGTGATTTTGCTTGAAAATCTGTTATATGGACACAGTAATATCAATAAAAAAAAAAGAATAACAATTTTGAGTAATGACAAACTAAATGCGGCCAGTTTGTTCATGGCTTATTGCTTTAAAATGTTAGCCTTCATTGTCTCTCTCCTCTCATTCTCTCTTGATCCATCACAAACACGCACAGTAGGCCTTCTCCAAAACTGACCCCTGAGTGTGGTGGAGTGTGACCCCGCTCTGTGGGTGAGTGTGTGCCCTCATTATAAATAACAGAAACACCCCAGTGCCATAACGGCAGGACAATTAGTGGCCGGTGAGGACCTAATTATGGCCCTATGATCTCCTTTAATGGCAGAGTTTGAGCGCTCATGCCCGGGGTGATTTTCCTCCCTGTTAATTATGCAATTATTCTATTATTGCAGATTGACTGATAGGCCTTGGCCGCGGGTGTAACCTTGTGGTCTTCAGTGGTGAGGAGAGCTCTTCAGAGCAGACGGAGGAACAATGCCAGTCTCTTGCCCAGTGATGAGAATCCACAGAGCTGGCCAATTTCAGCTGAAGGCCCCACTCCTCCACTCTTTCTAATACACACTAAATGAACTGCAAATGAACTAGAAGATGTGTGTTAATGGATAATATAAATTATATAGAGGGAGGAGGCATGGAGGAGAGCTGTCATTGAAGAGCTTTGCATGGCGATTGCTAAAAGGTGCCATTGATTGCTGTATTTTTTTTTTCAAAATCATTTTTTCAGGCTTTGAAATAAAGTATATTACATTATAAATGTAATTCAATGTTTGTATTTATTTGTTTTATAATTAATGCATAAGTATTTCAAATGTTTAAACTGTATTCTAAATTGTTAAATATCCAGAGCAGTATACTGAAAACAGATACATTCATATCCTTTAAGATTTTTATTTCTCTGAAACAATTCGAACTATTACTACAGACAGAATACACTTTCGGTATATAAGATTATCTATCCAGGGATTCTAAAAAGCTCTTAGATCCAACCACATGGAATGATGTAACCATACATAATGGACTGTAATGATCTCGGCAGTATTTATGTTGGCAGGATGTAATAATGAACTGACTTCAGTCATCTCCACCTTACAGTCTAGTGATCTAGACGTGCTAACATCTGCTGTGGTCACATTACACATATTTCGGCAGTTCTGCATCAGGCAAACACCTCTAAAAATATTAGAACCTTCTCTGAAGTACATTCATGTAGAGTACAGTCATATATTAAAATATTAAAGGTAATAAAAATGGAAAATTGTCTCAGCATTTACTTACCCTCATGCCATGTTTACTCATGTGAAATCCATGTTAAAGTACACATGAAATTAAAATTAACCATATTAATTTGGTTATCTAACATTGCTAGTTTTGTGGTGAACAATTCATTTGTGCATCTAATTAAGAAATAAAAATGTTTGCCCTTATAATCTAAAATTGAAATCTGAAAATGCACTTCCTGTTTGTTTTCAGTTAAATTCTCAGATTACATCTGTCTGAGGTATTGGGGGTGGTTAACATATTTGGCCACGCCCCTCCAACTGTCAGTTTTGACAGCGCTATGACAACAAACAGAAATGGTGAGGACTAGTTGTCTGTTAGGTTGTAATAAGTCTCCCGAAACCCTTTACCCGATCCTTCTGAATGAAATGCCTACTTTACTATATACAATCAGCTTCATGTGGACTTTAGGGTCCATTGGAACCCTTCTATTGATTTTTTTTATATTATTTTTAATACTGTTAAAATAAGCCCTGTAATAAGCGTCCTTGCCATATTGACTTTTTTTTTATGCTAACATACTTGCATATTTTGTTTTTCTTTAGGGCATTTTCATTTGCTCAGGACATCATGGATTGCACCATTAGGCCTGACATTTAATGAAAGCCATTCACGTGAAACCACAAAGATGTGAACTCATATTAACATGTGTCCATACCACTCACGGTACATGCATTGACTTTAGACTTTATTGCATCCACCGGAGGCTACAATCACTAACCCAATCTATAGTGTGCAAGAAAATGCATTTCAACACTATTTCACTGACACATGGAAGATGAAACTATGTTGTGCACTTTAAACAAAAAGGAATGTACTTAATGGTTCACTGAAGTGCCTGAAATACGTAGTTTTGAATGAAACATATCATGTAGCTTCTTCCCTTTTTTTAAATAGCCAATGTTTTATTGCGTCTGTATGCAAACACTTTTACAAGTGAAAAAGTAACTGTTTCCTGCTTTAGCATCCTGCAAAGGTAGAATTTGATTGTTCAGAAGAGCTATAGCACCCTGAAGTGCAGGGTGATGTCAGGGTGAATGTGAGAGACTGCGAGTTTTGAATGTAAATGTTGTTTTTATTGGAACACACACTAAAGCTAACCTTAAGACTAGCATATTGATTTTAACTCTCTCTCTCTCTCTCTCTCTCTCTCTCTCTCTCTCTCTCTCTCTCTCTTTATTTCAGATAGAATAATAACCTATGTGATAAATGTTGCTGTAAAATCTAATTTACATAATGAGAAGTTAATTAATAAACACCAAAGAGAACCCAAACCCCAAAATGTATTTAAAAGTTAGTTTTACATTACTTCTGATAACAACCTTTGATAATTACCTTTATTTCATTCTCTGCTGAATTCATCATTTTGAATAGACTCACACCTGCTATGCTGTGTGTCAAAACTGTGACCTGTTAACATGGGCACTGGAATAATTACACACAGTTTTTACATGCAGTGAGATACAAGCATTAGGCCACAGCAACTCTTGCGATTTCCTGGCAGGTCTTATTAAAAAGAGTACCAACCAAAAAACGACTTGACATTTGCCTTGCTAAATCGCCATTAAAATGTGTTTCTTACTTCGAGTGGAATGTCTTTGAAGAACGGATGGCTTGTGGATTATGAACAGGCTGTGAATGGACATGAGGGAAAGTAGGCAGTGGATATCGGAGAGAAAAATAAAGATGGCTGGAGACTCCATCTAATTGCACGATGATGGTATTTTAAAGTCTACTTGATTATAAAGCTGCAGCTAAGTGCTATTGATCTGGGACCTGTAGGGGATGTCTCAGTCATGCGGTATTAGGACCCAAACCATTCCACCATGCATTATTCAACAGGCAACTGACAAGCTCTACTGGCAGCCAGAAATCCCAGGGCAACAGGAGCTTAGCTGTGACTAACTTCCCTGGCCACACACACACGCACGCACACTCGCTCGTTCCCTCATTCACATACCCACTGGCCCCTGGCTAGGCCACTTTGGTGCCAGATTGTTGTCGAGAATTCATCGACCCAAAGCAGCCAGAGGTTAATATATGAAGTGCGCGTAGACTTGTTGTCTATACCTGCTGAAAATAAAGCAGACAATCTGAGATCACAACCCCCCTGCTCTGACCCAGTAGAGGGCGGAAAACAACAAGAACAAAACCATCCAAACATCCAGACTGACTACCTAAAAGTCTGAGCGGGCATAGCAAGTCTGAAGACAAACACAAGTCTGACACTTGTTTCCGTGCTTTCATTTTCTATCGCTTTTGTGCACATTTTAAATAAATTATCACACATATGCTTTTAATTTACTCATCTTCAGGCTATCCAAAATGTAAGTGACTACCAAAATGTAAAGTTTTTTTACCTCAAACAGTGGTCTTTAATGATTCATAGAAAGCAAGTTATTTTCTACCAGCACTTTAAAAGTCAAATCAATAAATAACTAAATAAACAGGGAAAACTAAATTAATACCTGCGGCTCCTGATGATACATCAAGGTCCGATGAAGCAAAATGTGCAAGAAATCGAACATTATTTACAATATTATTCCAACATCAGTGCTAACAGTTATTCATTTTGCTTTGCCTGCATACGAAGAGGGGGGGGGGGATCACCTACATCGTCTGAGGTTGAGTAAATTAACAGGAATCTGGAATTGTGTGAAATATCCCTTGAATTTCTTTATTTTTATAAATTTTTCTTTCTTCCTAAAATTAAATTCTTATTTAAACTAATTCATACAAACAACCGCTTTTGTTGCAGACTAATTAGAGTTCTGGTGAATATGTTTCAGTATTGAAATTTGTGCTTGGCTCAAAAAAAAAGTTCAACAAGTGATAAAGAGAGGTTACTTAACGGTATGTAAATCAATAGATCAATACATCAAACCCCATTCATCTCAAGCTCTTTACCCTTCCATCTCTTCTTCCAGTACACGATCCACTGTAAGGTTAGCTCCGTAAAGTCGGTATAATGTATCTTTGTTTGCACCGATTGCAATTATCATAGAGATCAATGAACGTGATCGATACTTTACAGCAATTAACATTTAATATCCCTGCACAGCCACTTAGTCCATTAATGGGAGATTGATTATTCCATGGCCTTGCTGGAGCTCTGAGTGGCAAAGATCTATTTCCTCTGTCTATCATGCAGAATCAGGGAGAACAATGGTACATTTATGTTTTTAACAGATCTTTTCTTACCAGAAAGATGTTCTATGCTGTGCACAGTTACAATATTGGCAAACACCAGGGCAGGGAGTTAAGAATACTCACTGGCTGGACTGAAAGCTAGGCCTTACATTGTCCTAACATATACAAATGAAACTGTACTATAATATATATAACATATACTATATATATATATATATATATATATATATATATATATATATATATATACACGTATAACATATACTATAATAGATATAAAACTAATATTTTTAAAAAAATTTAGACGTGAAACTAAAGCTCGTCACAGTTCAATTGGTAGGGAATGTACTAGAAAACATGGAGAAGATAGAATAACATATGGTTTAATAAATCCACAGAAACAAAATGTAATCCAAAATGTAACAAACGTGAATCACAAATGAGACCAGAAACATATGAAAGGAACTGAATAATAAAAATAAAAAAACAATGACTAATAAACTAAAGGCAGACAGGTCGAACTAATAATAACCTAGATTAAACAAAACACAAAGCCCATGACAGTCTGTGTCAGCTATAATTTTAATATATGTGCATCCCTAATCTAGGGTGATTACTGTACTGTTCATGAATAATTATACATATGTATAATGTCCAATAACACGTTCAATATACTGAGTGCTATATGCATGGTAGACACATAATGTGTGGTAAATCACATTGATGAATGAATCGATCATTAATCCCACACATGTGATCCTGCCATTGTTCTATCTCTCACAAAAAAATCATTTCACCCTTTCACATTGCCATTAAATAATTCTGTGTAGAAAAAGGTTAAGACTGGCTGTGGTTGTTACTGACAATGATCGACCACAAAGACCTGCCATTTCCGCTCTGTCTGATATAATCACTGATATCAGTTGAGCGATTGCAATAAGAAATATCATTCTCGGCTGCTGAGAGCTAAACTCGCCCTCGGGAATTCAACCCAGCTGCAGCGTCAGACACAAAACAAAGAACATTTTGCTTCAGTGACCGGCAAAAGTGTTTGTGTAAGCGAAAAAAAAAGAGAAGGATCGGGCAATTAAGAATGCTGTCAGATAAACTCCTCTCGAGATGCTACAGGCATGCTTTACACTCAGGGGGTATCGACAGGAGGAGGGCCGGCGCAGCCTTTGCCTCTGACTCTTGCGCCACTGCAGCATCACAAGGGGTTCTGCTATATAAACACTTTGTTTCTGCTGACGATCAGAGGGATGAGCCGGCCGCTACATCCACAGTATTGATCCTCTGATTAGTTTCCTGCAGTTACTGCTCTGAGAACCACCGTGGAAACAGGGAGAATTATTTTAGGGAGGGGGAGAGAGAGAGAGAGAGAGAGAGAGAGAGTGAGAGAGAGAGAGAGAGAGAGAGAGAAAAAGAAAGAAAGAAGGGAGGGAGAAGTAGGGAAAAGTAAAAAAGGTTGAAAGCAAATAACCCTGGACCCCAGTTTTCACTGCGGTCATTAAGTAAATTGGACATTTCATGAATGTGTTTTGTGATTTTAATCCGGTCTGAATTGAACACATTTCAAAATTACCTGCAATTTTTGCAGCTTACTCTGGGTCCTTTGAGAAATATAATTCTTCCAGTATTTAATGGCTTTATTTGCTTTTTTACTTCTTTTTGTTCATAGTGATTGTCACTTAATTAGACCTATTCTTAATTGATAATCCATTGTAGCAAACTTTCTGGCTAAAATAGTTGGTGGTACAAGTGATGCTGGCATGCCGTTTCACAGACATCAATATAGAGTTGGATCATGAACTGCTCAGAATTGGTACCCTTTAATTATGTTCAATAATTTGATCATTTCTAATGTGATGGCAAAGGTTAATTTTCAGCATCTATTACTTCAGTCATATGATTCTTTAGAAATCCTTCTAATATGCTGATTTGGATCTCAGGAAGCATTTCTTTCAATACCAACATATAAAATAGTCCTTAATACATTCTGAAATGACCATATTCCAACAACATAAAAACAACAAAAACACAAAATTACACTGCCTGGGTCACACCATTTACAAAACAAATTCTCCATCTGTTTTTCGGTTTCTGTCCACTCCATTGACAGCTTCAACACAGTTTTAAGCACGCAAAGCCACTCATATTTCCTTTCTTCATTTATTTCCTTCATAAATGCACAGAAATACATGCAGAGAGAATGAAAAGAAGCACATTTATATGACAGAGCCATTTCTAAAGGAAGCAAGCAAGCAAGAACAAAACTGACACTTGCCACAGTACCTCCCCTATCAGTTCCATGTGCTTTGTCAATGTTACTCAGAATCATGGGTTTGTAAATGGCATATAAACACCAGTTCTGCCAGACACTGAATTATGGCACCACATCTAAGCTGTCAGATAATTATGCAGTTCGTCATTACATTCTGCTGCACGGACCAATTAGCAATCAAATTATACTCACTTCAGCCAATTACTTCTGGATTTGTGATTTATAAACCAATCGTCACTCTGATTATTGTAGTGCTTCTTAAGGCAGATCCAGAAGTGCAAATGAATGGTGATTCTTACAATTAAAAAAAGGTTTATTTTGAAATACATTTTAAATTAATTGTTTAATATTGCAGATCAAATCAACTTTTTTCCCTTCATCCCCAGTATGAACTTCAGTAGATCATACATGCCTCAATGGACTGAGTTGCTGCCATGCGATTGGCTGATTATATATTTGCATTAAATTAACATGGATTACATAGTAGAGATGTACAGTAGTATACTAAAACACTGCAAAAATGCTTTTCTTACTTACATTTTTTGTCTTGTTTCTAGTCCAAATATCTAATTATTCTTAATTCAAGAAGCATTTTCTAGGCAATCAAAAATATTGTCTTGTTTTCAGAAATAATCTGCCAAAATTGAGTGAATTTTTCCTCAAAACAAGCAAAATAGTCTGCCATTGGGGTAAGCAAAATAATCTTGTCAAAAAAAGACAGAAGTTCATTCATTCATTCATTTTCATTTCGGCTTAGTCCCTTTATTAATCTGGGGTCGCCACAGCGGAATGAACCGCCAACTTATCCAGCATATGTTTTATGCAGCGCATGCCCTTCCAGCTGCAACCCATCTGGGAAACATCCATACACACCCATTCACACTCATACACTACGGACAATTTAGCTTACCCAATTCACCTATAGAGCATGTCTTTGGACTTGTGGGGGAAACCGGAGCACCCGGAGGAAACCTAGCCAACACAGGGAGAACATGCAAACTCCACACAGAAACGCCAACTGACCCAGCCGAGGCTCGAACCAGCAACCTTCTTGCTGTGAGGCGAACGTTCTACCCACTGCACCACTGTGAGGCCCAAAAGACAGAAGTAAGAAAAGCATTTTTTTTTTTGCATTGCAATAATTATAATAATAATAATAATCATCATCATCATGTCTAAATAATAACTCAGAAAACACAAAAGACACTTTGGTCTTTTTTCTTTATTATTATGTGTACAAACAACCTTTCATATAGTGTATAGTCCTCAATCTTAACACTTATATTTGTTTTCTGTTACAAAGAATAACTCTAGCAATAATAACAAGAACAATTATAAAGGCATTTTTAAATATATATATCAAAATGAAATAACTTGCAAAAAAATAAAAAATTTAATGTGTTGCCAGAGGTGAAGAGATAAGATGCAAAAAAAATTAAATTGAAGTTACAGATGTCCTCTAGGCTATCAGTATAAATGTGTATTATTAAATGCTACATCACAGTGTACGTCAGGCGGCCGTTTCTCAGAGAAAATAGCTACCGACTCCTGTTCTTGCCAATTAAATTCACCCCGGGGCCTTTCGGTTCTCCGGCGCGTAATGCGGTAATCTTGACCAATCCTTTTGAGAAAGTGACAGAGTGGCGGTCACTTTGGGGTGGGTTATAACAGCAGGAAGAAGGGAAAAGCAATCTTCCGAGCTGAAGCCACACCAGGCTGCGATATGCATTACAGCCAGAGGAGCCCATTTGTATCGAATCCATCACGTTCCATCCATACCCCTTCCTACTTTAATCACAAACAGTCTTTTATCTAAGCTTTGATATTGGTTGGGTCTTCATGTGCTATATGCGCCAGTGTCTATCGTCAGGGAGAAGGTGAGAGTGAGCTGTTTAAAGTCCAATATTGTGGCAAGCTGGTAATAAAAATGACATTCCGAGTGCACAGCATGTCGACAGATCTCTGATAGAGAAATGGGAGGCCTGTGAAGAGAGTTATCAGCACTCTTTCTCTGGGCTTCACACTCAGCAGACCAGAGAAATCTTCACAATAATACAAACAGGAAGGCCTCTCTGTGGTCCCAAACCCAATATGATGTTTGGCGTAGATTATAATGCAAAAACATAGGGAAGGTCACGGTGGAACGCCAATGTGAAAGTCTAGTTTAGGGCGCTCTTTTTCAATGTAATCTGAAGTGCAGGATCAAGCACATAACACCTCTCGAAATCCTTCTTTAATATTGAAAAGATCAGCTTACATAGCGATTCAGATGCAATGCTGTGGAAATCACTGTGCTGTTATGTTTGATATTAAAATTCTAATTCTGAGATCTTTGTTTTTATTTTTCAAGTGTTTATGACTAAGATTGCGTTTCACATTTGTGCACACACTTATCTGTGTGATATTTACTCATAGCAGCCTTTCCAGCATAAACAGACTGGGCTGTTTGAGAAGCTGATATAAAACAGACAAACAGAGTTATCTTGTTATTGTTATTCTGCGCGGGATGAAAGGTAAATCTGCTGTCTCGGAACACAGCAAACAAGCCTGTGCCCCATCTCGCAATGCCTTTTCTCATGGCTGGAGTCTATTTTACAGAACTTACTGCCATAACAACGACAAGGTGTGTCAGATCCCTGGATTGTTGCACTTTCCCTTTGTCAAAATCAATTCAGTGCACTTACATGAGCATCAGCTGCTTACTGGATTCACTTAGGTCTTCTTAAATTGTCAAATATTATTATTATTATAAATTATTATTATTATTATTAATAATAATAAGAAGAAGAAGAAGAAGAAGAAGAAGAAGAAGAAGAAGAAGAAGAACAACAACAACAATAAAGATAATAATAAATAGTAACTAAACTAATTTTTCCTTATAAAAAATAAAATAATTAAATATTTTAAACATTCATATGTTTTTGTTCAGTTAAGGCCCTTTCATTGTGTAGATATCAAACTACATAATAAAGTTAACTGACTTTATATAACATGCCTGTTTGATATTTGGAGTGGCAAATTAAAATACAATTTTTGGAAAAAATATTGTCCTGTAAAATGATAATCTTTTGGGTGCTCTGATAATATGCATAACCATGCAAATTATGTAAAAAGTGTATTTTTGCAGAGTTTAAATGTCACATCCCAATAGAATTGCCCAATTATTTTTCATAACTTTATGGTATAGTATAATTGAAACATCTTTAAAGTGTTTTATAAAAAAAAATGTATAAGCTGGGCTAGCAAATTTGTAAATGAATGTGGAATAATCGTGCACTTACATATGCATTTTCATAAATCTTTATATATTAACTTATTTATATATAAAATGCATGTTTAACAGCTACAATAAATAACAAGGATGTTGAAAGAAATGACAAAAACTTGTACATTTGACGTGTTATTACAGTTAGTTGAAAAGAGTTACTAAAATTGACAGCCTCCAGAGTGAAATTTTCTCATCATGGTGAACGGGACAACATTCCCCCTCCCCACATCGATAACGGACCCGTCCTACAGGGCAGATACTCAGAAACACAATGCGAATAACATCTAATCTCGTCAAACGCTGCCCAAAGCAATCAGAGCACAGATCTATTACAAGCAAGAGATAAGGATTAAATTAATAAATTTCCTCAGGGGTAAATCAAATTCTGGTCATTACCCACAGAGATTAACTTCAGGACAGCTGGCAGGGGAAATAACAGAGAAGGGGCCAGATTTTACATTTATTCACTGGAGGATGTAATATTTCAGCAAATGGATTGCACATTCTAGTAAAGAGATTCTGTTATGCAAAAACAACCTTGTCAAATCATCAGAGCCTCAAATAGTGTTAATAGTGGTCTATACATTTTAAAGCCAACATAAAATCTAGATTGACTATTAACTTTCTTAATACACATTTGCATATTTTGGTGCAAATTATTCCGTTGTGGAATTAGGAATAAAAGAGCAACCTGCAAAACTCTTCACATATTCTCCACATGACAGAATTTTGAATATGACATTTCATTTAATCAGTTTGATCAAATTCCCTATTGCAAAAAACGTCAATAAAGTTGATCGTGTTTAATGCAAAAGAGAGTAAAAGCATTATTTGTGACTACAGCCAAAGCCATTCATTAAGCAGAGCTCAATAGTGTTCAATGACAGATGAAGAGTTATCTTGTTACTCAAAAAGAAATATTCAATATGCACATTGCAGCAGTTTAATTGATGGACGAACCATGCAGAGAAACTGTGGATGATGGTTTGCGAGAGAAGCAATAATTAGCACCAATATCAATCATAGCTGTCTATAAGGGCAGGCTTAAGTGCCTCGAGTGCAGAAAAGAAGTATGGGGATGTTCCGGGTCCACAATTAACTTTGTAACATGGCAGAAGAAGAATTCTGAAGAATTACCACCCGTAAATTTATCTCAGAGATCATAAAAACAGTGGTTTGTAACTCCATTGCTATTATTCTATACACAAACAGAAAACAATCTAATATAAACTATATAGAATTATTTTTTGCATATTTTATGTACAGTATTTACACATATACTTTTTATGTATATTTATGTATTGGTCACTTGTTTGTGATGTAAAGTACTAGAAATAAATACTTAAGTGAATTTACTGTAAAATCCATGATTTTTGCATAAACATGACTGTGTGACATTACATGTTATATTTTAAGTATAGTTTCTTTATTCTGTAACAAAAAAAACTCATAGACTTTGTTTGAGGATGAACTTTTAAACATAACCATTAATCAGTTTAAGATCTTCAGACCTATTTGTCTATCTGACGGTCTGTTTAGCACCTTCCTTTGAACATGCTAAAAGCATGCTAAATTAGGTAAATAATTTGTTAACCATAATTTAAACTTGCAGTTTTTGCTGTAGTTTACACTAAATTTTGCAGTAAATTTAACAGAATGTTGTGAGAATATTATTTTTAGATGTCATATTTTAAATGTCACATTGCTTAAGTGAAACAATGAATTACCAAACAATGTGGTGAAAAAAACAGTAAACGTATACAACCCAACAAATCAAAAAAATAAATACTAATAATAAAAAACATTTTTTTAATTAACTGTAACTTTTTGACTTTGTAACTTTTCTAGCCTGCAGCCAGCAACGTTTAATAATGTTGTATTCTTCTTATTGCTTTAAATTCATAACTATTCTAGGTTTAACAATGCTATATTCTTCTTATATATTTTTTTATTATTCTGCAGGTTTAACAACAACAACAAAAAAATCAACTGAAGTAACCCCTGGGGTACATGCACACCTATTTCATAACCACATGTTTATGAGATGAGCCAAAAAGTATAATGATTTCAGTAGCTTTGTACAAGGATTATTCCACATATATGTCTCCACATGAAGCTCTTTGGTCATCCTTAGGTGAAAGTTTGAAAACATGCAAGTTTGTTTACACACATACATTCCAGTAGAAAGTGAGTTTCCACCTTGCAGAAACAGTTCAAAGTCCTCCAAAGCATTACGAGAGGCGATTGAAGAGACAGCACTAGAGGAAAGATGGGACAAAGGCCCAGCTGGGTGCATCTTGATGGTGGGACACAGAAGAGGGACCCCCCTTCCTCACCCACAGATGAAGAGGAGCAGGGCCCCGTTGCTCTGATGGGAAGCCTCAGCACCTGGCTTTTAAAGCAAAGTACGAGGAGAACAGTGTGGGGGTCTCTTTGCTTTCATCCGGAAATGAGACATGACCAGTGGTCGGCGTGGAGAAGCCATGCATTTCAAAACCACTCACATCCACAGTACCGAGATCTGTCTGTCTGCACACACACACACACACACAAACACAGATTTGATTTGCTTTCCGAGCCCCTGTGGAGACTGGAACATACATATATCTATCCCGCAAACCGACGCACACACTCTCGAATTGTTGGATATCCTTCACAGGTTTCCTCCGATGCGTCTTCAGAACACACACTCTCATTTCCACACCTCGCTTTTTCTCACAGCTCAGAGAAATGAGTTGAAGGAGGAGTTTCTGTTGTGTGGCTCAAATGGGCTTTGAGTGCTGCATTTCCAATCAGTCACAGCTGTGTCAAGGCATTTTTCTCAAGCTCTCCTCTCCCCTTTTTTTACTTAGTTTTGGCTGTGGAAAGGCGCAAAGAAAGATAAACACATTCGGCACTTTCTGTTTAAGGTTCATTACACAGCCTCAATCCGGGGCGGGAGAGTCGGCGAAGAGTTAATTCCTCGCCGTGTGAGAGAAAATGCATTAACAGAGTCCTATCCATCTTCAAACTGACATATCCATTTAAATGTTTGCCTCTTATTTCTAAAGAGATGCGGGCCAAAGATCATTGCTCTCTTTCTCTCTTCTATATACACTTGCTCACCTACTTACTCAAATACTTTTACTCTTAAAACTTTTAAAATATCACAGAGCAAAAATGTACAACAGTTCCATCACTTTGGTACCACTGCAAAACACTGGCCACACGCAAAGAGTTTTGCCAGATATTAATTGTGTTGAACTAGTACTGTGTCATCATTGTTATGTATATAGGCTTGTGTAGGCTACATATGCACTGTACGATATATCTTGCTCTCTCCTCTCTAGTGATTATAATTTATATATATTTATTTCTCATGAAATATTACTAACATTCTCTTGAGTTAAGTGTTATTCAATTGTGACATGTACTTATATTATACTGTTTTATTATTGGAATATCTTGGAGTACTTTGGAGAAAAATCATATTTTTTATTTGTATTTGTACCTAATCATGTTGGCATCTACTACTTTTTATTCTGAGACTAGATTTAAAAACCATCTCCTCTTAAGCTAGCAGCATGGCAACAACATTTTAAAGCATGCTAAATTATGCTACCAACATGATTAAATGTTTTTAAATAAATAAAGTAAATTTACTAGAAACAGCTAAAAAGCATTGGTCATTTGTAACATTCTAATTTAGGCTAGCATAGTTAAAAACATATGCTAGCAACATGGTGGACATGTTAGCCATGATTAACATGCCTAAAACATGCTAAAATGCTAATTTGATACTGACAACATGCTAATTCTTGCTGACAACTTGCAAAGAAAAAGTTTGAAAATCAACAAAACATGCTTAAAACATGATTGAAACATGTTAATTCATGCTATTAACAAGTCATGATAGAAATATGCAAAATATTTCTCTTTCTTTCTTTCTTTCTCTCTCTCTCTCTCTCTCTTTCCTTCTTCCTTCCTTCCTTTCTCAATTAAATATATTAGTTTTTCAAACAACACTTATTCATGCCAATATAAAGTTTATTCCAATAGACGTTAAGCTACTACATTTATTTAATTTACGTACAACATCTAACATTCTTTATCTCATTTGATTTCTGGCACTGTGCTCATAAAATGAGCTCTGATGGCATAAAATGCTTAAAGACTAACAGTATTCATGCATAAATATGACTGATGTATTTTACCACAGGTCATATATAATGCTTTAAATTGATTTTAAATTAACCAGTAACCAGTAATATTAAGCAATGTTCCTAAAAAGCCTCCACATTCAGCAAATCAGCAAAAGCATCATGGGAAATTTATGGTTAAGGTCCCATTCCTCTGAGAGTGCTGTCTTGATGACAAAGCAAACCTGATGCACCTTTTAATATCTAGCAATAAAAAAAATGTCATTTACACAAAAGTAGGATTACATTCGTAATCATTTATGTACATAAATAATATAATTAAACTATACCATCAGACATCTCCTGACCGGTGTCCATGTAGAGGTTTCACTACTCATTCACTCTGGAAATAATGAATGCACAGAGGTTGTCTTCTCTGTTTGCGATTAAATAGCTTTGAAAAGATCTGCAGGGTTATTAAAATCAGCTACGCTCCGAGCAATCTCTATATCACACTCCATCAAGAAAAAAAGAAAAAATCCTCAAGCCTCTCTTCAACACCGTAGATCATAACAGCAGACAGAACGAAAACCAAGAGAAAGATTTAAAACATCACAAAAGGCACAAAGAGCACTTACTCTGAAAATTATATTAAAGTAGCTAATGAGATTTATAAATTGAGGCTTGATTAAACCCAAGTGGATTGAGGTTATGCGCAGACATTAAAACTAATTACAAGGTTTTTATTCTTCCAAAAGGAATTCCTCAGGTACAAACTGTTTGTTGTTTAAATTGGATATGATTTTTCTTCTCTACTCCTTGTCAGGGCAGTGCAATAAGGGTCTCTACCAGCCGCCAGCCAAAAAGAGGATCGAAAACACAACACACACACACACACACACACACACACACACACACACTCCTCTTCTGGATAAACACACACACACACACACACACACACCAGACAGAATGAGATGATCCAGGCCTGTGAATCAGGGCAGAAAGTCTAATACTGAGCACCTTTGTGCCAAAGAATGAACATGACGAAGCGCTCTAACCTTCCTCAACACTTCAGTGGCCTTCAAAGCCGTAAGAATTCTCAACAAAGACGAAAATAATTTCCAATACATATTAATGACTTGGACTAAAATCCATCCATGTCCTTGAGACTTCAGCACGACAAACAAAGCCAACAGCTTCACTCCGTAAACACAAGAGTCTTGTCAATAAAACAATCATTACCTAAAACACAATGAGACATGTGAGACGCTGAGAGTGATCTGAAATTCACTGTCACACCAAGCATGAATTCATAATAAGTCAAATGGTGGCACTGAGTCTTTAAATACCAAATACTGGTGTCTATACATCAGATAAATTAACTGTAATCATGATTACCACTGACTTATACTGAAATGATTTGCTTAAAATTATTACAATTAGATGACATTCTGGTTACCCCAAATCAATTTCATTTAGAGATTTAGATAGACAGATAATAAAATAAACTATAATATCTAATTGTATTATTAAAATGATTTATTTTAGTTGATCGTTTTTTATATTGTGTATGAAATATTATATACAGATCATACAATTATTAAAATAACATTTTCATTTATTATATAAATGTTTTTATTACAAAAATATTTATTATTATTATCATTATTATTATTTCATATTTACTGTGTGCATAAAATATTATATAAATATGATAAGAAAAAATACTAAATATTTTTATTAAAATAAATAGATTATTTGCATGAATGTTATTGATAAATAGCTATTAAGATAAGATAACAAAAACAATAATACTGTAACTATAATAAAAACAATAACAATAATAATATAATAAAATAATATCTACTATAAGCTGTGTTGTCATTAATAACTTAATAGCTAAATGTATATTTTCCTGTCTGTTAAAACCATATGTGGGTTGTGGACATGAGATTGCACGTAAAACAGCTTACAGACCAAGGTTGAAAACACTGGCTCTAATCACTCATCTAACACAATACTGAGAACAAGTAACAAGTAGGCAGGAAACAGCGACGGTGCACATAAGTTATCAGCCCCCCTTTCTCCAACCCCATTGACACCTCAACTGCTTTTGCAGCAGATCTGGAGCTTCAGCCCGGCTCGATCCTTTTATCAGGCTCTTTGCATTTGGATCGATCGTGGAGGGAGTTACGGTGCAGACAGCAGTTCTCTGTTACAACCCTGATGCAGACACTTACGGCTTGACCAATAGCCCATTAACACTCCATGAATTACACATTTAAACATGCATTAATAACACATTCAGCTCTTTCTGAGTCACGTGTGCTGCGTATGTATGCACACACACACACTTCTGCTTGCAGACTCTGTATCATTAAATGTACACGTAGCTCATGGGATCTCATTTGCTATGCTGTGATGGTGCTCATGTGGGTGATGCTGCTGACCCATCATTGTTGTTATTTATAGGCGCGAAGAAGAGCTTAAGGGTCAGGGGAGTCAAAACCAGGACTCGTAATTACTGCTGACTCACTGACTCTGCAAAGAAAAGGGTTATTACCTTTACTATACTGACAGAGGGGGGGGGTGGAGACTGTGATAACCTTTTTTAAATTACTACAAGATTTAATGATTTATTTAGTGATTAATATGTCATAATTCTATCTTCATACTTGCCATATCAATAAATGGAGAGAAGTAGCTAAATAACATTATTTAGACTTACTATTTCTCATTATTAAAATCCAATTTCATCTCTTTGAGCTAATTTTGATTAGGGTCTTTTTATATGTTTATTTATAATTTGTGCACAAGCATTTCCAGCTTAAAATGTATGCGAGTATGCGAGACCCTATAATGTATTTGTATACACAGTATTGTGGTTTTCTATGAACCGGTGTTGAATATGTTTGTGGAAGTGAAGAAATGTAAACAATAAAAGACTTTTTCTTATTTATCAAATTTGGATTAAATAATGTAGATTTTTGCATTGTTTTCATCATATTTTATACTTTTGTGTGAACACTTTCAATGGGTTGCAGAAATCTCAGAAAAGAGTCACGAAAGGATGACATCAGCACACAAAAGAATTAATCGCCATTGATTCACTTGAGACTACTCTATGTAGTTTATTCATTCATTCATTTTCATTTCGGCTTAGTCCCTTTATTAGTCTGGGGTCGCCACAGCGGAATGAACCACCAACTTATCCAGCATATGTTTTACGCAGCGGATGCCCTTCCAGCTGCAACCCATCTCTGGGAAACATCCATACACACCCATTCACACTCATACACTACGGACAATTTAGCTTACCCAATTCACCTATACCACATGTCTTTGGATTTGTGGGGGAAACCGGAGCACCCGGAGGAAACCCACGCCAACACAGGGAGAACATGCAAACTCCACACAGAAACGCCAACTGGCGAGGCTTGAACCAGCGACCAGCGACCTTCTTGCTGTGAGGCGAACGTGCTACCCACTGCGCCACTGTGAGGCCCCTCTATGTAGTTTATATAGGAGCAAAATAGAATCTGTGTAAACAAACTTTAATGCTTTGCTCTACAACATAGTAAATTTTAATCTTGAAGCTTCTAAGAAGTTTCTAATGAGTAGCTATAAGATTGTTTAGTGATCAAGTCTGTGAAGTTAATGTTGTAGAAGTTAATGTTGTAGATTCAGTCCTTATTTTACTTCTTAATTGAAAACACCTATTACAAAATCCCATAGGAATGTCAATTTTTGGGGGGTAAACAATCCCTTTAATGTATTTCACTTTGTTCAACCCACTAATCTTCACTATAAACTCCATTTATTAGCAATCACTGTTTTTAAGACATTATTTGTCACATGACTTAGCTGATTGGTTGTGGGTGTATCACTCTTGTGCTCCAAATATTAAGGCTAATTATTTAGTCCAGAGCAAGAGTTTGACAGAGACAGAGAAAGAGAGAGAGAGAGGAGATGGAATTTAGGGTCTCAGTGCTGCCGAATTGCTCTCTCACCCCTCTTGACTGGACACTTTAAAAGAGAATATAAAAGCTCTCCAGGTGCTTATCTCTGCCCAGTGTTCACAGATCCGACTGTTCACACTGAGAGAGCACTGACTAGCCCGCTCGACCCTGCACTGCACCCTTAGATTGAGAAACCACAAGAGATGAATGAAAGCACTACTAGCATCAGCCACTAGAGGGCCATCATGGAGACTGTGATGTAATAAAACAGTATTTTAAATGTAATATAACTTAGTGGTTCTTAGTTGATTAGTTGCAACTTGTTCAAAAAATCAAGTTTTTTATAAGTCTCATGTGTTTACTAGTGATGCATTTATTTAATTAAAAATACAATAATATAAGTTTAAGTAATATTTGGAATTAGAAATATGAATTACACCTTTTTTTAACTCCATCGTCAGTGTCACAAGCTCCTTCAGAAATCATTTAGTAATATTTTAAACAATGAAAACCATTGTGCTTCTTAATATTTCTGTACAAAGTGTGGCAAACAGATTTTCCAGGATCCTTTGATGAATAGAAAGTTATAAAAGCATTTGCTGTCACTTTTGATCAATTTAATGCATTGCTGCAGGTTTAATTTCTTTAAAGGTTTTACTAATACCAAACTTTTAAAAGGTAAAGCAATTACAAGCAAAGCATGTTAAACATAATAAAAATTGCAAAACAAATGGAATGGCATTTTTCTTTCCCATTAAAAAGTTGACAGGCCAATAAATGTAGCAGTTACTTAAATAAACATCAATGTTATATACTTAATTAATCGCAAAGCTTTAATACTTTATATACCTTAAATGGTGGATCACCATGTGTATAAAAATCTGGCCCTGAAGCAAAATCAGAAACGAATGGCTGTCATAAATAGTCCAACATCTAAAAATGACTGGGAAAAAAATGAATGACTGTATTTCCTAATTAAACCGCTGAGTCATACACTTCTGTGTCTGTGCAATACATGTAGTTGTGCAAAATAATGAATTATGCATAACGTGACAGAGAAATATTCCCACGAGTCATTTTTGAATGAGTCCTGCAGGTAAACAGCAGCTCCAAACTCTTTCAAACTAGCTTCGAGAGCAGCCGGCTTTTCAACAGTGAGAGATCTAAATGACAAAGAAGGCCCGCACTGCAGCAGGCACAATAGCGGGCAAACACTCGCAGCACAGTAGAGCAGACGGGCCCTGGGATTCAGTGAGTACCGCGGGGGATTACAGATGGCCCTTCAAATTAAATCAAATAGTACAGCTCAGGATTGGGCTTATGGCCGCCTACGGCTCCAGGAGAGGTGGATATGACTGGAGCCGGAGCCAGCGGCTGTGGAGAGAGAGAAAATCACCTCCAAATGAGTTTCTGAAATATCTAAAGATAAATTGAATTTGAAAATCTTGACAGTGAGTGATCTGAGGCTGGATGAGGAGCAAGTCAAAGGTGGCAGTTGTTCTTTATTATAAGACAAATACAAAGGAGAAGACATCATGTCTTTTCCCTCTTGACTTTGAGAAAAATTATTACTGAGGAGAAACTCTCCTAAGAGCTCAGAAAACCTTCAGAAACTTGTGGAATCAATTGCTTAGCATTTGCATGTGAAGTGGCCATCTACAGGCATCTGTGCAGGATACATGGCTTAAGCCAAGTGTTATGAACAGTACTGAAATGTAAAACACTAAGAAATAGCAAATCATAATTTAAAGAACATCACAGAGACCTCAAATCAAAGGTCAACTCAAGTTTTTGATTTACCTCAGAAAGCATTACTCATGATTGAGACATAATGATGCATTCTTATTGCAAAATTTGTCTTGAAACAATTTTGACCTTCTACTTTAATATAAAGTAATATAAATATGAAGTAATATTTCACATAACTGATAAATGATTGTGATGGTGTCTGTAAGTGTTTTGAGTGCATATACTGATCTGACAAATTTCCTCAACCATTATTATTATCATCATTCTTAACAATGCTAGTAAATGTAGAAATTAGTTCAATTTATTAACTGTCCTTATGTAATAGCACATAGATATTCAAATATTAAATAAATATTAAAAATGAATATATGTTTTTCCCAATCAAAAAAAGTAAAGAGTATAAAGTAAAAATATAATACAAAAATATATAGTGTGTACACATAGTAAACAAAATATTTCTCTCTGTGCAGGAGATTTTTGTGACAAATGCTCCAGGTTAATTCCTAAAAAGACACAGGGGGGACGTAAACAACAACAACAAAAACTGCATTAAATGGGACATATGCAAGAACCTTACAAATGTGGGAGTTTTTATTTTGTTTTTCACTTTTCATTTGTCTTGGATCATCACAGCAAAGATTCAAATGAGAGTTCCTGAGACACACACAGGCATCAACCTAATGTGTTTCTTTCTGCCACATCTCTTTACAAAGATAGACCATTAAAGCTGATCACAGAGGCATGTCTTGCATCACTTCAGTCTTTTTTATTTGCTCGAGGGAGGATGCCCTTCATTAAAATAACAACGGCTCATCTCATGCATATGGAAATGGAACTTTCTCCATCTCCGGCACAGGGTCTGGCCTGTCCTCGGAAAAGTCTAATACAGGACACATCGCAGGATTAGGAGGAGCTCATACGTTTATCTGCATGGCTCCATTGACGCATACACAAACCCAAATCCTAACCCTGAGCAAAGTGACCCAAACAGAAAGACTGATCTGAAATCAGCAATGATGGGGATCAGGGGCAACATTGTGGGTGGGCTGTTGAAGGTTGAAGCTCTGAATGTTTTAATGCCATGCCTTGTATGCACTATCATTACATTTTCAATAAGAACCGCCCACTAAGGCTCATAGCTACGTTTGACTGACAGGTAAACTGACCCATTATTGGGTTTATACAATCCAGCCAACATGATTAGATCTAATGTAGCCAGTTCACTTGTGTGTGCTATTTTGTTTTACAAATTTATTTAAAAATAAAAAATGGCATCTTATTATACTAATACATGCACTAAGTTTTTATTTATAATTTTTTTAAAATCATTAACATTTTTGAATTTCTTTTCAAATTATGTTGTAAATTGAGAGACATTTGGAAAAACAATAATACAGCTAATGATGGATAATGTTTACCATTTAACGCTATCATTTTTAATAACCTAGACAAATTGATATCTTTTAAAATAAAAATTACTTAGCCAATGAAACTTAACAAACATGCCATTTAAAGTGTATTCTGACAAGTATGGACATCTCTCTTTGCTAAGCCCCTGTTGAAAATACCCATCCTTAATTTTAGATCCAAGATCTTTTATAAGACATACTACTAAAAACAATCAAATAGGACAGAAAGCAAAACTCCTAATCACTCAAAACAAGCCTGTTGAAATCTGTCCTCACTTTAGACCACCATACTGTCATCTAATTCCGCAAAAATCCTTTTGTCTCGGCTGGATGGAAATGTTTGGGTGAAGGGGGCCTGTGGAAGTGTGTCTCGCAGTGGGGTCAGCATAATAACAAGATTAGTGAGTTTTAATTTAGATTAAACAGGGTTTGGCTGTGATCGAGGCCCCCGCTGTTATTCCCTCTGTACAAAGGAGGGGATCGTGCGGACATCAAACAGACATGAGAGTGACATGCTGTTCACCGCTGCACTTCATTAGGCAGAACAGCTGGGTAAATGCATCATCTGCGGCATTGACTCCAGAGAATTAAAGAAGGATTCGTGTTGATTTGCATTATATTTATTCATGCCCAGCATATTCCTCGTAAAACATTATTGACTAAATAAATTTGAACTTACTTTTGATGTCTTCGGGATTTGAAGGCGTCCTGCTGAAACAACTTTTTTTCTTGGTTAAAGTATGTGAAGTATGAAGACCTGAGACCAAAGAGATATCGATAAATGTAGAGTAATTTCAGAGCATTTACATTTTTCAAACATTCAGTATCAAACATTCAGTACAATAGCTGCATCCAACATACTCTACAGAACATCAAAAATATGCATATATTTTTAAATATTTACTCGCTTAAAATAATATACTAAAAAATAGTATGCTACAAAAATAAGATATTTTCAGGTATTTTACCTTTAGTTTTTTAATAGCAGATTATTTTCAACTGTTTTTATCAAAAGAAACGTAGTTTTGATATTTTCAACCACATTTCATTGTGTTTTATGAACTGTATTCTAACAAGAACAAATATTTATGGAGAATTTTAGTTTTTATTATTATTATTAAAATTTTATTTATTATCATAATTAAATATTATATACTACTACTAATAATAATAATATTAATAATAATAATAATAATAATAATACTTTAAAGTTTTTTTCTGTCAGAAATTGCTGTATAGAAATTTAGAATATATAGAAAAGAAATTGTAACAACTGAATAGGGACAGTAACATATTGCAATAAATGTTAAATATTAAATACAATTTTCTTGTAAAACATCATTCAATGTTTTTTATTTCCAACTTTTAAAAAGCTGTTTTTGAAAATAAATAATACAAATCTACCATAGAAATACTTTTCACTAAATTACACACTAAATCACAAATAATTACAAAGAAACAGCAAGCAAACATTGTATTAAACCCTCTACAATCTTTATTTACAATTACAAAAAATTTTTTTACACTGTAGTAGTTCAGAAGATTTACATGAACGTCCCTCCCCTTTAATCACAATAACCGCCTGTCTCTGACAAGCAATAGTAAGTAGCAAATCATGGTATGGTGTGCCTTCAGTTCTTCTAATGCTCATAATTTATTTTCTTTTTCCAGGCCATCAATTTTGCCGCATGCAGACCAAGTGGCTAGAATTCATTCGTTTTGATAGTGACTTTATTGCTTTCACCAACAGTACTTGTCAAGGGTGGTTTTGACAAACTAAATGCGATTACATATTAAAAAGAGGAATTTGTGGTACCTTGACTGATATTAACATAATGTGGACAAATCAATCCTATTTCAGGCTGTGGATCTTAAAAGCATTGCAATTCGTCTAACCTGCTTGTGAATATGATGACTTACAAAAAATGTAAATATTAAAAATAAAAATAAAAAACACTCTTCTTTTAGACTTGAAATTTTGTGACTCCGTTACACCTCTGCTAACAGGGCAGTGGCAGTGATGCTAATGCAGTGCTGGGCAAACGTCAGCAGAACATTATGCATGTGCCCGATTTACGGCAACTGCCTTCATTACGCAAAACCTGATTAAATGTTCCCTCCAGGCCAAGGTAATGATCCCTCACCTATTGTTATTCATATTCACTAAGGGTTCAGGGCTAAGCAGCTCCTTGTATCTCCACTCTTGACTCCATTAATAATGTCTATTCACTGCTGTAAGTTCGGCATTCGTAAATGACACCTGGGGGCCACTGCAAATGGTGTGCGGTTGCAGATGGGGCCTGGTGGAGAGTGTATTAATGTCCGTTTGTTTGTGTGTTTGTGTTTGCGTGACAAGTGGACATATGTTATCTAGCATTTCTAGCAAAAGCCCAGATCGTCCTCGCTAATGCTCAGATGCTCCCCAAAGAATCACAATGCACATATTTGCATAATGCTGTAATGTAAAAACAATCAAACCAGTGGGCAGGATGGAGGGAGGAGGAGGTGAGGCTAAATTTAATTTCATTCTCACTCTATGGACGCTGCTGCAACTACTGATGGCGTCACACCTTTTTCAAATTAAACCTCAAAGAGATTTATACAAAAGCATTTTTATGAAGGCATATTGTCAAAACGGTGTTGTCAGGAAAAGATGCCTGTTCACTCTGGATAACATAGCTAATTGAACCTAAAGGGATTTAGGAAGGTTTTGATGAGTTGGACGCAATGTTTTTATTTTGCTGAAGTTAAATTAAAAAAAATATATAATAACAGTATAGTGCATAATCAAAATACAGCAATTGAAGTTTTACAATTAACATTCTGGCAATAGAGATTAAAATAGATAACAACCTACAATTCACAGTTCCAAGGTCACTGCTTAGTCCTGTTATATTAACAGAAGTAAAAGAAGAGTTTTTAAAGATTTACAGTTACATATGGTGTATTCTAAATCGCTGAGTAAAACATTAAATAAAATCTAACAAAAAATCATATTAAAAAGAAATTTAAAAATTAACACTGATCAATTTTAAAGAATACTTTCAGTTTTCAGTTTTTCCGACTTTGACTTTGTTTTGACATACATAAATACATACATACATACATCAAATCAGCACCGTAGAATTATTACTAAAAATGTTATGCTGTATTTTTAATCAGTTATGCTCAAATTAGGAAGTATTATCATACAGACAAACTTTATACACTCAAAAAAATATTTTGCTGCTAGTTCAGACTACTTATTTAAAATGAGCTGAATCAACACAATTCTTGAGTTTTTTGGGGGGACAACTTAACTGTTTTATTTTCAATCCACTTAAATTTGTAAAAACAATTCAGTTAACCTAATCAATTTGTGTTGGGACAACATGAAGGAATTGTGTGCAACCCAGCATTTTTTACAGGGTAGGTGACAACTTTGCCAAAACAATCAGTGAAAATAACCAAAAATTGCTATTATGCATGCGAGTACAGTAGTTGACTATGTCTAAAAACATGAAATCTTGCTGTTCTCCATTGTTATTTTGGTTGTTATTGTTTTAGCAAAATAGCATTTTAGTAGTTTACAGAAAGATAGTATGATTTTTAAAAAGGTTTGCCTTTCAGACCTCAAAAAACACTGTAGTAAAAGTTTTCTGTTTTTAGTTGAAATCAGCATTGTGCACACTTTCAAAAATCCGTATGCATATATAAACATCCAATTTCAAATTATTACAATTCATATCTACTTTATCACATTGGACAGAAGCAACGTTAAATCAGGAAGACTCTGCACAGAGTTCAACAATCATTAATGTTGCCATCTTTCCGCTCAATCATCTCCATACCGCCGACTGTCCAACCAATGCATTCTCTAAATCATCTTTCCTGGCTCAGTACCTCCCCAGACCCCCAGCATGCAGACAATCAAGTGTTTTCTGAATCACTCGGCCCACCGCCTGATAAATTATTCAGCTGGATATAAGTAGACACTAAAAATTTAATGATTTGGCGAGTTGGATTCTGTAGAACAAACCGGAATACGAAGAGAGGATCGATGTGGCCTGGATCTTAATATTTTACCATAACGGCGCAGCTGGGTTGTTTTAATAAAAGCCTTTTGATATATTGCTCTTTATATGCGGATTTACTGATTTGTGATACTGTGAGCAGATGAAAACACTCGATTGGAAGTGATATATACACATTCTGAGGCAAAAGTTATGTTCCTATGAATACAAATGCATTAACAGGCTGTATGTAGGAATTGTAGTATAAAGCTGCATAAATAAATAAACACTCAATCTTCCATTCATCATCTTGAAAATGAAAGGTAAATTTAGATTTAATATGGGGTTCTGATTCACACACCTGCTGGACCCACATATCAACACAGCCGCACAAGGCAGTGTGAACTAGAGTGTGAAAAGGCATTTTAAAAAAACATGCATGCATGCATGTACACACACACACACACACACACTCACACACGCGCACACACACACACACACACACGTATGTTTGCTTTTCTGACATGATAGGGATTTCCATTAACTTCCATTATTTATAAACTTTGCTGATGATATTTATTTTACACTGTCTACCTAAAAAACTTAAACTGTTTTGTTTTCATTAAAACTTTTAGTATGTTGTGCATATACCTGAAAACCTGATAGCAAATGTGCATTGCAGAGATGCATTGGATGTTTAAGATGATTTCCAGACAATCTTTTAAAATCATTGGTTGCACTCCTAAATTAACATTTATATGGCAAATGTGACAAGAATACAAAACTATCAAGGACAATGCCTTTAAACATTTAGATCAGGTGTAAATGTGTTAAGAGTTGCTAACCTGCTCAAGTCATAGTCAGTATGCAGAACTCGTCTCCTGCTTCATTTGTCCTGCTTCATTTGTTCACCCTTGCAGAACTGCACCGATCCAACTTCAGGAGGACATTCTGGAGGACAAAAAGTCAAACAAAATCAAACAATTCTACGGTCTTAGTTGATTTTTAATAGAATAAATCAAAACCATGATTACTTATGTTAACAATTAAAGCTTGGCATTCATTTGCAGTACATCACTAAACATTGGACTGAAATTACTTATTTAAAAATTTGTGTCAATGTAATTTCTTGGACAACCACAGCATGTAACAACTTTAATGGCTCTAATGAGAATCATATTGCAGACTGTACTATATTCATTCATTCATTTTCATTTCGGCTTAGTCCCTTTATTAATCTGGGGTCGCCACAGCGGAATGAACCGTCAACTTATCCAGCATATGTTTTACGCAGTGGATGCCCTTCCAGCTGCAACCCATCTCTGGGAAACATCCATACACACCCATTCACACTCATACACTACGGACAATTTAACCTACCCAATTCACCTGTACAGCATGTCTTTGGACTTGTGGGGGAAACCGGAGCACCCGGAGGAAACCCACGCCAACACAGGGAGAACGTGCAAACTCCACACAGAAACGCCAACTGACCCAGCCGAGGCTCGAACCAGCAACCTTCTTGCTGTGAGGCGAACGTGCTACCCACTGCGCCACTGTGAGGCCACTGTACTAAATAAGAAACCTAAATAAAAACAACAACGACAACAACAAATTGGTTGGAAATTAGAAGTACTGTATAATAACTGTTGTATTCTCTTGTAAAACATACTCCAATAACCATTATTTACATATATAATGTTTATAGTGCATGTTCTCATAAGGGGGTGGGGAGAGATATTGTTCATATTTTTGACACTAGTTTAGGTAGTTTTTCAGGCAGAATTTATATAAAAAAACAGGATTAAAAAGTAAATTTAGTTCAGTCACCTTCAATTGTAAGAGTATTGGTTTTCATACCGTGTTTCAAATCAAGCAGAGTATAGAAATATCATAATATTGATAAAAGTGAAAGGTCTGAACTGAGATATCCTGCTCATAAGTCTGTGGTATTGGAAATCTATGCTTTTCATTACTCCAGTTTACCTAAAAATCTCTACTGCCCCCAAATGGGATACAAGCACCTGATGACATTTGCACAGAATGTATCATTTATTGGTCAGATTTGCATTTTAGAACAAGTATTTGACTGATAGCTCTCTTTGTAATTTATTCCACCGAAATCAGCAATATCTCAAGTGCTTGATTCCTATTTATCGCCAGTGACATCATTTCCCTTAACTTGCGTGTGCACTTACGCAGAGGTGCAAAGCCAAGCAATAATGGTACAATGAAATAGCCTACAGCTCTGCATGGATCAATGGCTGGTTTTGTAAACCTAAACACGTAGTTCCAGAGTCAATTATAGAAAGGACAAGACATGCTCCCAACCTCAAGATCCTGGCCTTCAGACCACATTTCAACTTACATGCACCTCCTCCATCCAAAAACAACAAAAACACCTCTCAAACTCAAGTGCACCAATGATTGTGCAAAAGTAAATGCTGATGTTGTGAAAAGGGCCGTGCTCATCTTTTGTACACTAATAAGGGTGTTTGTGCTTCCATGCTTTGTAATCAAACTAGTTTGTGCTTTGTTGTAATATATGCAGTATGAATATAATTATGCATGCAGAAAGGATTTGGTCAACACTCTCCGAAACAAAAAAATTACAACAAGTAAGTGCTGAGCATAAGAACTCTCTTAGACCTGCAAGTCAAAGCTCACTGTGAATCAATAAGAGAAACAGAGCTCACTTTCTCCATTTATTACTCGAAGAGGCGATAAATTACAGAACAGCACTTCACACCAATGCTAATAAGTTCAAAACAGGGGAGTTAGCAACTTTCCACGCCATTATCATATTTTGTTTCAAATCCGAGCTATTGACATAATTGGGCAGCTGAACACTGGGGTGACTATAACAATACATACTTTATTCAGTGCCGTGTCAGCCAAACTGTGTGCAAAAATACTCAAAGTAATAAGGTCTCCTGGGAATTCAACCTGTGAGAGAGGTGCCTTAGGATTCATCGTTTTGCGCTTCACAGTAAGCAGCACTACACAGTTAAATGCCCCATGTGTGTTGAAAGGCCAATTCACTATGAGGATTTTCAGCAATTTCTTAAGAAAATGAATGTGGCGGAATCTCTGAATTGTAGGTGCTTTCCTAATGGATAATAAGGCATCTAATGTGACTTAGATTGAATATTATACAGTGGGGTCTAGCTAGAGTAGTAACAATGCTTCCACATGATGAAAAACAAAAAATAAAATGTTATACACACATATACAGTTGAAGTCAGAATTATTAGCCCTCCTGAATTATTGAACCACCACCCTGTATATTTTTACCCACAATTAATGGCGAAAAAAAATTCCACACATTTATAAGCGTAATATTAAAAATAGCTCATTTCTTATAACTGATTTCTTTTATCTTTGCCATGATGACAGTATATAATATTTATATTATTTATTTTAAGATACTAGTATTCAGCATATAGTGCAATTTAAAGACTTAACTAGATTAATTAGGTTAATTATGCAAGTAAGGGTAAATCATTGTATAATGATGGTTTGTTCTGTAGACGATTGAAATAAAGTATTTCTTAAGAAGGCTAATAATATTGACCTTAAAATGGTTTTTATAAAATTAAAAACTGCTTTTGAAGAAAAAAATATTATAGAAAATACTGTGGAAAAGTTCCTTGCTTAACATCATTTGGAAAATATTTAAAAAATAATAATAATTCACAGGAGAGCTAATAATTTTGAATTCAACTGTATATACACACAAGCACATACACGCATAAAATGGACTGACACTAGAAAGAACACTTTCATTTTGCAATATTTTTTAATTGTTTAGTTGTATTTATTTAGCTGCATATTCGTTGCTTTATTTTTTACCTTATTTCCTAGACTTAAATATTTTTAAAATCCAGATTTTTGGCCGGAAACATTGGGAACCCACTGTTTGTCCCTGTGAAGAGAACAATGATCTAGTGCAGGGGCCAGTGGGATTGATTTGGACAGTTTGTACAGATCGCTTTGTCATTCTTTCTGTTGTTCTGTCTCTAACTCTCGCTTTTAGCCCCCCCTATCTTCCTCCATGCCCTGTCATTACTTGCAGAGCAAGAAATGTCACAGTGGGGCACTGATGTCAGAGTGGTACAGTCCCCTCCTGAGCGTTAAATTAAGCATTCACATCGAAGAGAGACAGAGAATGACCCTTTAAGTTCTACTGTAGACATGTGATACAAGACTGTTTAGACCACCCGGTCACATCGACAGATCGGTTCTCGGTTTTGTCCCTTTCTTCTGAACCTAAATCTTCTATAATAGAAGTCCACCTCTCAAACGACCTTCAAAAGGATTAGATTTTTTTTTCATGTCTGATTCTTTTGGATTCATTTTCTTTTGATGTCTACCAGTCTATATGACATCCATGTTCAATAATTCAACTCTATGCTTAAGTTTTAAATATTTGGTAAAAAAATTAAATAAAATGCCATATATATGGTGTTGCTATGTGGTTTACAAGGTGTGCATTTGTTGTTTTGGTGCACGTGGTGGTTTGGTGGTCCAGTTAAATAATTAGCACGATCGCCTCACAGCAAGAAGGTCGCTGGTTCGAGCCTTGGCTGGGTCAGTTGGCATTTCTGTGTGGAGTTTGCATGTTCTCCCCGTGTTGGCGTGGGTTTCCTCCGGATGCTCCGGTTTCCCCCACAAGTCCAAAGACATGCGCTATAGGTGAATTGGGTAAGCTAAATTGTCCGTAGTGTATGTGTGTGAATGAGTGTGGATGTTTTCCAGTGATGGGTTGCAGCTGGAAGGGCATCCGCTGCGTAAAACATATGCTGGATAAGTTGATGGTTCATTCCGCTGTGGCGACCCCAGATTAATAAAGGGACTAAGCCGAAATGAAAATGAATGAATATAAACATCACAAATCAGAATATCAGTGGAAAACCCTGTAAACACTTATTTAACATGTTTAAGAGTAAAAACAGGGTATGATAGATGCCAAAAGACATTGACAAGAGTAACACACTGACTCATCAAAACCTGGATTGTCTGTTGCTGTTAAGCAACATCTGTCAATGTGTTGGGAGTTTGCTTCTATTTTTCCAAGTTCTTTACCATGCAGTGGCAAATGAATAACATAAGAATATAAAAACGGCAAAAAACACACCTGAATTCTTTAATTCACCATTATGAAGAAATATATTTTTTAAATACTGTATGCATTCCCATCTTGGTCCTACAGGACAGCCTCATATCTCTTGCTGTTAATGTAAGCAACATTGGGACAATGTATGTTACCAGCCTTTGTTTTCTGCCCCAGGACACTGGAAGATATAGTCTTTAGTAATTGGTATGACCCAGATGTAAATAAGACTTGAGCAGTGGTTTTTAATCCTGGTTCTGGGAACTCACCACTTTGCACATGTGGTACTATATATCTCCATTATCTGACACAACCCGTTCAGTTCATGGAGCCCTCTCCTGATGAGCCAAGATCTGAATCAGATTTGTTAAATAAGGGTGACATACACAATGTGTACAGCGATGGGTCTCCAGGACCAGGAATGAAGAGCACTGGTTTAGAGGATTTAACAGACAGTACAAGTACAACTGAGGACTGGTGGCATGACCCGCGCTGCAAGAAACACACTAGAGGCTAAAGTCGTTAGTGTCCTTGTTCTGGATGGTTTGAATCCCACTTGAAATGGGGAAAGTAAAATAGGGGTTTGGTAATACATGTATTTGAGGCCAACTAGCAAGAGCTGTGCAAGTAAATTTCCATGTTTGCAAATCAGAAAAAAAACTTTTCCATTCTCTCAGTTCTCTCCCCCTGTCTTCCCTCCTTTTCTGTTGATAACTACAAATATATGGGAATGATCCATCTCTGGCCCCATTCCTGACATGTGACAAAGACACCATACACAAAGTATTTTCGCCCTTTGTGAATGAAAAATAATTTTTGCACCTGTTCGCCACAGGACTTGCGGGGGTGGGAGGCACAGACGGAGAGAGAGAGGAAAAACACAGAACCAGGGAAGAGAGAAAGAGATAATATGAGATGAGAAGCAGGCATGGCAACAGGTTACGAGGGGAAAAGCAAAAGGTGCCGATATCTTAATGGTTCAGTAAATTGGCTGTTTGCTACACATCAGCCCACAGACAGACACTCAGCACCACAGGGCCTCCCAGAAAACACAGCAGAACAACAGAGAATTCTCCTAATTATGAGCTGATTGCACTGACAGCAATCCGTGCTCTGATTACAGCTGGAATAAATTATACAAGCCTCTATTCATGGTTAAAGGGCTTGGGCTATTTCTGGCTTCATTCCTTCGTTTCCAACCGCAGATAAGGCCTGTCTGACTGTGCTTGGCAAAGATCACACTAGATGGCTCGTTTGGGGATGCCCACATTTTGTGTAGCTATTTTTTATACTAAAAGAATTTAGAGTCAATATTGCAATTGTCTTTTCATTTGATAGTTCAACTCACAAATCAGTTGAACGTAAGGTCTAAGAAAAGGTGCTACTACTAAAGTAACATGGAATCATGAAATTTTATAAGCATTCTGTTTAAGACCCACCCACATTTTTGACCTAAAACCATTTGAAGCCACACGGGATTTCTGATATTTATTTTTTTATATTTTCACAGTGGCTGTTTTTAAAATAATTAATCTGATAAAATTATACAAATATTTCATCATAACATGAATCTTGAAAGTCAATTGCTTCAAGTATCAGATGGTTCTATATCAAACTATTACTATTTAAACAGAACCCTTAATGAACCATCTATGTTAGATTATAGAAATCAAACTTACTTATAATTACAAGAGTAAAATGTAGGCCTATTTAAATAAAAAAAATTAAAAATATTAAATATAAGTACTTTTTAACAAAATATTTAAATAAAACATTTCAAAATTGGATACCATAATTCCTCAAAACTTTTTCTATTAATGATGTTTTGTGTATCAGTCACAAATAGTGTTTTTCAAATATAATATTTTATATATAGACAAAATGTACATTCATTTATTTATTAAAAATTAAAAATACAATATTCATTCATTTATTAATTTTCCTTCGGCTTAGTCCCTTTATTCGTCAGGGGTCGCCACAGTGGAATGAACCGCCAATTTATCCAGCATATGTTTTACACTTCCAGCTGCAACCCAGTACTGGGAAACATCCATACAATCTCATTCACACATATACACTACGGCCAATTTAGTGTATTAAATTCACCTACAGCACATGTCTTTGGACTGTGGGGGAAACCGGAACACCCGGAGGAACCCCACATGAACACAGGGAGAAGATGCAAACTCCACACAGAAATGCCAACTGACCCAGCTGGGACTGGAACCGGTGACCTTCTTGCTGTGAGGCGACAGTGCTAACCACTGAGCCACCGTGTCGTCACATGTGTATAAATATGTATATTCACTATATAAATAAAAAGTGAATTCCCCCATTATACTGCTATAGGAAAGACCTTCACATGTTGTTCTTGAACATAAATTACATTCAGTCATCCCTTAAATGAGAATTTTGATTAGCAGGTTGTGTTTTCAAAGCACAACTATATCACAAGTATGTGGGATAATGTATTTGACACATCAGGCAGCCACTTATCATTTCATAAATTGAAAATTGCCATTCAAAAATTCCTCAGAAATTCCAAAGGGGGCCAACAAAGAATTAGCCTTGCAGGTTGTCCTATACAAATTGACGTCATGTGCAGGAAAACAGTGTGAAAACAATCAATGTTCCCATTAGTCACACAGAAATTACGCACTTCAAGTTTTAAACTTGAAAAAAAATGATTTAAATGTTCTCCTAGTGCCTAATGGAGGTTTTGTCTTCATCTGTGAGTGCATTAGCATGGCATGATATATAATAAGCAAAGCACAATCTGTTTTTCTCTCACGGTTTGCTACATAACATAACATATCTGTTTAACTCAAACCAAAACAAACTGTGACTGATGGTCTTTTTGACAATCTTTGTCATGTAAGTGAGTGAAGTGTCCATTATTCCTCCCTCTGTGACTTCAACTCATGAGCTCCTCACTGGCCCGACAATTACCATGAATTATCTTCACTTCCAGACAATCAATTAAGAGAATTATTGAACTCCTCTGAAACCTTATCGGTCCTCCCCAGTAGGGGAGCACAGTGAAGATAGATCGCAGATTGTGAAACCTCTAAAGACTGACTCTTTATCACCTGAGAATTTGCTTTGCGTGTTGCCGCATGGGCCTGCAGTAACTTTGCCATAATGGTTAAGCTTTAGGCTGGCCTAAACAACCTTTAAGCTAAAGTTTTAAGCAATAAACTAAAGTGGACTTCAGGTCTTCATGCCAACAGCAAAAGATGCCAAGCTAATGGAGTGGAATTATCCATTACACAATTTCCCTAGTGATTAAAAGGCATTTTTGATACAGTAGCTTGTATTAATGGATTAGACGCAGACAATAGTACTAATGTGCAATATAGTCACAAAAGCTGTTTTCTTTCTTGGGGTGATTTAACATTCGGTTCAACACAAACTAACGCACAGTGTTGTCATTACAATCGTGAGCAGCATCAGTAGTTCATGCAGCAGTTAAAAAACGATCCTTTTCTGCCATCTGGCGATATTTATAAGTCAAACAGACGAGGTGAAACATTTCTAATACCATATTGCCCTCTTATGGAGGCTTTTAACATTTAATAAATGGACGTGAATTTTTTTTAAATCGTCATGCTTCTGCACCAAACGACTACTGAAGGATAAAACATTCAAACTGGCTTTATTACGGCCCTTTTTTGTACTTAGCCTATGATATATGCAAAGACACAAACTTTTTAACGAACAGAAAGTCAAAAGTACTCACCAAAGTAAAATGTTTTATGTTAACTCGTAGTATCCGCGTCCAATTGCGTCTTGCCCTTTCCATCACGCGTGTCCTACAGTGCAAAAGATTCATTAAGACATAATGGGAAACAGGTGTGCTTGCGGTTTGATTTTTGGAGGACTTTTCTTTTTTTCTTTTCTTTTTTTTGCAGTTGTTTTATTATGAAGTTTGGTTTGGTGTACATTATACTGACATCCAATTTTTATTTATTTTGATGTCCAATTATAAAATGCAATAAATAATAAACATGATTTTATCAATAATACTATTACACATAGTTTACATATGAATTATATAGTTATTATTGCCTTGTACATCCAGGCACATGAATAGATAACACAACTGAAATATTTTGGCAACATAAATATAGGCCTATATATTTTGGTCAACATAATCAGCATTGAATTAAACAAAACAACAATATTATTATTATTATTATTATTATTATTATTATTATTATTATTATTATTATTATTATTATTATTATTATTA
>CAIGQW010000596.1:9584679-9624022 GCA_903798125.1 Danio choprae
TCTATCTATCTATCTATCTATCTATCTATCTATCTATCTATCTATCTGTCTATATATCTATCTATCATATTCATAATTATTTGGATAGTTATTATTAACATTATTTACAGATCTATTTGATTGCTATATTGTATTATTTATGAATATTATTCAGAAACCTGACTTTTAATCTATCTGATATGTTAAATATGTCTGATTGATATAGTACTCATAATTATTCATATCATCAAAAATATTATTTAGATATCTGGCTATCTGTCTACTTGAAGAATTCAGATTTATACATCAACTGTCTTGTCAACTGACATATGCATAGTGTTATTCATCTATCTGACACAATATTAAGAATTATGCATCAATAATAGTAACTATCTATTTATCTTCTTTAATGGCATATATACACATTTTAGATCATTTTTCCATAAAACCAAATAATACAGTGAATTTAAGTGCACCAATGCTTTCTGATGCAGGGGGGTGTACTATTATTCCCACTATCATCATGATGATGATCGTCACTTTCTTCCAGTGCTGATGTTCTCACCATCACACGCACCTCGGCAGCAGACAGTGCGTAAGAGAGATGGACTCTAATCTCATTCCACTAATGCTCTCTTTACATTAGAGTACAGACCGAGCTCTGTCTCAGCCATGCTCTTTCTTTGTCTCCTAACCAGGGATTATTCACTGAATGAGAGAGCGGGGTAGCCGGTTCAGAGGAGGGGGCTTGAAAAATGCTGTGTAACCCGACCCGGGCGGTCCATCTGGAGAAGGCCCACATAGACAGAGATTTCCCACATAGCAATTACTGCCACTGAAGTTTCGGCAGGAATCTGACACAATGTTCCTTTCTTCTCCCATAAGCATATTTGCTTTGGCTTTTCTGATGCAGGGAGGTAAACACAGGTGAATGGCACTAACAGGGGGAGATTGAACTGCATATTGATATGGAAAAAGTTTAATAGGATATTGCAGGGCATTTAGATATTAGATACTAAACTGAGGGCATTAACCGCTATAGTGGGTCAAATGGGTTCTTCGTTGACCAGTATTGAATATTTGATTACATCATCCTGTTTGAATTTTTCAGAACTATGCATGAACTTCAGTAGTCTATTATATTCTTTGTAGTCTTTGTTATGTGACTGTTTGTGTATGTGACTGTTAATGTGACTGTGAGTGTATGTTATCATTTTTTTTACTTTGAGCTTTTTGAAAAGTTGGTGCATATAAGTGATCCGTTCACACAGATCTACAAAATTAGTAAGAAAAGCTGTATTATGCATCCCAGGCCCAATAGATGATGACATCACCTTGTAGATGGCATCTTCAGACCCAAAAATGCATAAAGTTGATGTCATACAAACACACCCTGGTTGTTTAATCCATAGGGTTCGTATTCAGCACCATTTACTTTTTCTCAACAGCAGCAAGCTAGAGTCTAACACTATAGGAGTAACATTACTCTTCAATGATGGCTGTTTTAATATTGTCATTCATTCTGTATGAATAGATTTATGCAAAAAGAGATAAAGAGGACTTAATCCAGCAATCCTCTCCTCACCTACATTAGCAGCCCCTGACCCAGATACAGAGCTGGCCTCTCCCTTTACCAAGCGACAAAGCACAAGCTGTTTCACACAAATGCCACACTGAGTTCTCCAAGAGCTGTGTTTCATACTCTTTTTGAGCATTTATTTTCAGAGGGTTTCGATAAGCAACAAGTAATACAAGTAATTCATTGTGCTATTTGAACAAACGCATCCCCTAAACGAGAAATCAACCTAATATGATTAATCTAACACATTAGGATTCACAATGGCACTGGAATGAAAAGCAACATGGCCGACTAGTATCAGTGAACCACTCAGATCAATGACTGGAGCATTGGGAGCTTTGAGACTGTAGCGTGCAGAGGGAATATTTGAATTTCAGCCCAACCTGCACTACTCACAGTCACTTGCTCAGGGGGCGGAGCTTGTGACATCATTGAAACAAACTCGATATTCAAAATGATGCTCGGAGTTCTTTGTCTATATCTATGCCTCAGTGGAGTTGTTCTCAGGTAGTAGTTGGCAAGTCTAGAACCACCGGATCTGACTACCTCACCAGTGTGAGTTCTACCATTGCCAAATACCATCAGAGAACCTTTTGTCCTTGAAATAGTAGTAGTAGTAGTAGTAGTAGAAGAAATGGGTCATTCTTTGAGACATTGGACAAACTACAGATACTTTAAATTCAAATAAGACATGAACAATTAATCAAGAAAAATAGCCCTTATTCAGTGCCATGTGTAACTAAATAATGTTCTAAGCAATGCGATAGAAGAACTATTTTAGGTTTCCCCTAAACAAGTTTTACTCAAGGTATTTTTGTCAGTCGATTTTTGAGAAGTTTTGCTAACAAACGACAATGGCTTTCCATGGATCCTAAAAATTCTTTATGAAACCATCAATGCCAATAACCACCAATGCCTTTATTCTTATAAATGAAGTCATGAAATGGCCCCTAAAAATAAAGAACTGAACTGAATATCTTTTTATTCCACAGCTGTAGCACTGCACAGAAGTACAACAGAAAATATTGCTACCGAAAGCATATACGGCGCATTGATTGACAGAGGTGCAGTTGCTTCCAAGAGGACTTGAATATTTGAGTGTCCTCCAGTAATGGCTGTTCATGGCGTCTGATGATGCAGATACACCATTTTAGGGCCATAATGTATCTGAGCAAATCATCTCTGGGCAAAACCCAACTTCTTTTGGGGTTCGGCTGCAGTTACTGAAAGGAAAATGTCTTCCCGAAGATCCAAGATTATTGAATTTTCAGCTTTCCGCAGTAAAGGTCGCTTCTTATGTTACACTGGGCAGAAAGACTCAAAATAGAACATGAGTGCCTCAAAGAGGATCAATCGCACCGACGGCCTGCTGTCTGTCCTTTGTGATTGGGTGATTTTTTTTTTTAAGTAGCATTTCTGTCTTGTCCCATATTGGCACTACACATAATTGCTCAACGTATATATAAAAAAGCAAAAATGTGCTAGTGCCAAAACAGGCAAAGAAGAGGGATAGAAGAGGGCCCAGCTCAGCCAAGGGTTGCGAATCTGTTCCCATACACCAGAGAGCAAATCAAACATGTGGTTCTTTCTCTGCTCTGTTTATGGCCCTTTGGTAATTCACTGATAGTGTGCTTTCACAGTGAATTCTACCAGTGCCATACACAGAACAGGAGTCTGTCAGCTTCACTCTTTAAGACTCCGGCAATAGCAATGAAAGAACGACAGAACAGTAGGGAATGGGGGGCGTACAGGTGGGAGGGAGGTTAAGGAGGTTGAGAAGAACCCTTCTTCCTAAAGGGAAAAGGAGAGAAACAGACAGAGAGTGAGAAAGGAAACGCAAAAGTGCATCACAGGAGTTTAAGAGAGACCCAAACTAAGAAAGCTAAGCATAATGCAGCATACAATAACAAAGGGAAATTTTGGTAGATGCCTTTGTTGAAGAATTCAAATGCTGCCTTGGAATTGAACCTATGACTTTGCTGTTTGAGGTTCCTTCATTAAAAAAAACTAACTAATTTAACTTATGAAGAATGCACATAAAATATAACCAGGAAGCCCTTGTTGCTTTTCGTGTCTTTTTTTGTTGAATTATCTCCACATGTAAAAAAAATAAAAATGCAATCCACTGAATCACCAAATTGCTGACATTATCCTTCATAATGTGCTCAAGCAGACATTTTAATTAGCAGTTAAAGAGATAAAGAGATTAAACCAAGTTATGTTAATACTTAATCATAGGTCATCTTCACAGATTGGCAAAATTCTGGATTTTTATCAAAAATGATAATTTACTGTGAAATGCAGAGCATGACTGGAGTGACTTCACAAAAACAACATCCGTCCAAGCATAGCAACCAATTCGTGAGAAATTAAAGCCTGCAGAGATCCATCAACAGCTTCTTCAATGTTTCACATCATCATCATCATCATCATTACCCACTGGGACGCCATTTGCTGGGTTCACTAGCCTTAAGCAAAAAACCCAACAATACATTATCAAACACAGCACCCAAGAGAGCGTGCTGTATTCGAGACCCCATATCTTCTGGTTTCATGCCATATGCTATGAGAGAAGCCACCAGACCTAAAGCCACCCTCCTCCCCTATAGACGAATCCTGCAGCCCCACCCAGGAGGACCGAGGAACAGCCATTAGCTCCTGCTCCCTCTGCTCCTGCAGGAGATGGAGGCCTGATTGATTCCAGATCAAAAATGATGTTCTAAGTGATTTTTCAGACGCCCAAATGGCTCCCGGAGCAGGACTCCTCTTGCAATTTCCTGGAATAATCAATACCTCTAAAAAGCCAAGTTGAGAAGCTAGCATAGTCAAATTGGTCTGGCTCGTTTTGTTTCCCCCCCCACCCCTGCTTGATGAAAAAAAACTCAAATGATAGCATCATGATGACTTAATGGTCTATTTTTACAAGGGGACTTGGCATAAAACATTAAAAAACTAAAGTGCTTGAAACTAAATTTTCAATTTCCAAAATTGTGAATACAAGAGCATGACTGCGTCATATTGTTTTTCAGTTGAATACGGCCAAAGTTTTCGCAAGATTCCAGTCTCACCTTTCTTCTCATCATTAATAAGTTGCGTGTGGGTTCGTTGGCACCTCTCGCTAACCTCAATGACAGTCTCAAAGCTCCCGGTTAATCGCATTTGTCTAATTAGCGAGCATCTCTTCGAACTTCAGTTATTTTAGGAAAGATTTTACCAGTCTCCCCCTAAAAGGACAACGCCCGGGGCCACTTGTGCTCTCAAGGTGATTGTAGGCAAAACAGTCATTGTAGATATCTCAGATTGTTTACCCAAAACATAAAACTATTATCTTTATATACTTTTGTTGTTGTTGTTTTATTAAATAGGCATGCTACTTTGTATTTTAAATATATTTCTTCTTTTATATTCACTTAGAATTTGGTGGCGAGACATTTAAAACATCAAAAAGGCCCGCGTATTAGCTACAAAGCAAATAAATAAATACATTGTAAAATAGATTGAAATCTTTGGTACTGAGACATCTAATTTATTATCATATGTGCTTAATATTTGGCATAATCACTGATTACCAGAATCATAATCACTGTTATTGGGAAAGTTTTAGTTTAAATATAATATTGTGTAGTAAATCTATGTTATAACCCAAGCGCAGCTCGTGGTTGCTTTTGAGTTTTACTTGTTTAGTTTTTTATTCATTCTGTTGTCAGAATAAAATGTTTTTATCTACTAAACAAATCTCTTTAAGCCTATGCAAACGACTGAGGGCAAACTGAAAAATCAAAGAGAAAAAGACGACAATCAGATTTTGCCAGAATTAGACGGCACCCTGAAAAGGTGTAGATGGACCGATGACGTGAAATAGCCCACTTTTAGGAAGCGGACATGCCCTGCGGTCTGAGATGCTACACTCCGTTTAAAACCTTTTTCAACTAAAGTAACTACAAAATATTTGACAGCTATTGCTGTTCTTCAACAAACTAAAATGAGCGAACAGTGAGGTAGGCTATTTGTAGCCTACTTTTTCAAATGTAATCAGTACAAATAAATAAATCATTCAAAGCAAAATGATGTTTCTAAATAGGAAAAATAAGTGGCGACCAGTTAATATCGAAATAAGAACGAAAAATGGTTTGTGGATGCTGATAAATATACGACATGCGTCAGAAATCCATCCAGATATCATCCCCGTTTTTGAGGGATGCTGTGCACCTCAAGCACCTTATTTCTGCATCGAGACTACGGGCATCATATGCAGCAAATAACAAAAAGTCATCTAAAATAAAATGTTTAAGTAATAGTAATAATAATAAATAAATAAAAAGAATCGTTTCTCTCCGTGCATAAAACCCGTTAATATAATTGCAATCAAGTGCAAACAGGCAGAGATCATGTATTTCAAATAGAGAACATTAATTATATACACAATCTTACATTTTTGTGTTCAAACAATTATTTATACGCTTACCTGATGCGTTCATCCCAGAATCCCAATGCCCCTTTTCACATTCTGCTTCTTAGTTTACCGACTTTACTTTTCTTATACGCTCACACAGCTTTAAACAACTAAAATCTAAACCCGTTCTTGACTACCTCATTTGCACAGATTCGGCTGAAATCTGAGCGTTTGCTATCGAGAAACGACGTGGTTTATTCTCCAAATACCCCACGCCGAGCTGGAGTTTATTTAACCTCGTTCGCTTCCATGAGTGAACACGGACTTATCAAGCTCTCTCGCCGCATAATCGAGCATTTTTCAACGAGACAAAGAAGTCAAAGCGTCGTCACTGACTTCCTGAGTATCAAATAACAAATGCAGCCCAGTTTCCCCCCTTACATATTCTGCCTCTCTCTCTCTCTCTCCTTTCCACCTGGAGAGTCGCTGTACCTGCGCAGCTCCAGGTGCTGAACGACAGCGAGAATTTCAGTTTTTCTCTTCTCAACAAGCCGACAAATTTACTGTCGATATGCACAGAAGGCAGACCGCTTGTTTAGTCTGCAACCGCGAGGATTTACCAATGGAAAGATAATTAGTTAAGCATCTTACCCCACTGCCGAAGGAATAATCCAACCCTCCTCTTGTCTCCTGCATTTTGCGATGTCACTAACTCAGGTGCTTTTTTTTCTGTCCTTTTAAGGTGGAGCTGACGGGAGGCGAGGCTCTGTGATTGAGCTCTGCTGCAGTTCGAGCATACAGATGTCACTGGTTTACTTCATCTTCGGATTAAAAGATTTTCAACCCCGAATTATTCAGGGGATGGGTTTTAATTTTAGCTACCATACAAAAAAATGATGAAGCGAGCAGATTTTGAAGTGCAACCACAGCACCTTATTTGTATGTAGTCTCGAGCAGAGTGGGAATTCAAGGCTTTTCATTAAGATAATTTGTTTTTAAATTCCGTTTTGCGCAACCTGATTTGTTTGGAGCAACTAGAAGTCTAGTTAGCCATACATTTTGAACGTTTTATTTTTAAAGAAACATTAGAATATTTTTTATATATATATTTAGAATAAATTTATGAATTTCTAATATCTAAATCTACAACAAATATTTATTTATTACCAGCACTTCTGTTATGTTGATGATAAATATACCTGTTTGGTGACCTCATCGAGTGAAGTTTCCTTTTAAGAATTATAAGTAACTTATGTCATTAATGGAACGTTCTTTAAATGGAATAATGGATTCGTATTTTCTTTTAAAGAACACCGCTGGCCTTAGTAGGCGTGTTTAAATAAAAACACTGCATTTTATAAAGCCTAGGTTTACATTTCTGATAAATCTACAATAAAACATATATAGTACCAGCACGTCTGTTTAGTTAGATAACTATTATGGTTACCTCATCACGTGAATGTTTATGTAACGAATTCTGAGTAACGTCGAGCTCCTTGTCGTTACTAAAATGTTGTTGAAACGAATAGAATATAGGCAACATATTTTTTAAAAAACAGCACCTTTGGCCTATTTTATGACTTGCATGATGTATTTCATTCGCCAAAAATACATTCTTATTTTCGTGTTCCGACACGCCACGCCGTTTCTCTGATTTATACTGTAGACTTTAATTTTAATTAAGCTGCATGAATATACTCTGTATATTCGTGCTGTAACATAAATGTAATTTTAGGAATGTTATAGCCTCAATGGATTATAAACAAAATATCTGAATACAGTACAAACCCCGTCTCTTAGAAGATGCTAATATCGTATTGTTTTGTCTAATTCGTCATTCAATTTAGCCCACAGACTCTTACAAGCAAACACATCTTGGCTTAAATGTGATGTGTTGTGTCTGTAGAGGGCCAGGACAGGTGTTTACCTGTATTACTGGTGGCAAACAAAGAGGTTCTGTCTGTATTGAGAGAGAGAGAGAGAGAGAGAGAGAGAGAGAGAGAGAGAGAGAGAGCAAAAAGGGGAATGAAAAAACAAAGCTTTAAAATTACATCTTGAATCTTATCTAACAGAACTGTTTGCTAATTTTAATAAGGTTTCTATGCACTAAATCAGCTAATAACTAACTAGGCCAGACAAGGAGGCAAACTAAATTCAGCTACAATTCTACCCTGAATAAACAATATTACAAAGGAGGCATGAAAAGTAGCCTACATTTTCTGCAAAGCCTATCGATAAGCGATAATGCATTGCCTTGGTTTAGGTTTTTCCTCCCCATGTGTGTCCCGCAGGTCTTGGGTTTTGGGATCAGATGACATCATCCAGATGGTCGGTAATGAACAAGCATTCAAATGCACCATTTCATCTGCTCTATATGCCTGCAGGCCCTACCAGCTACAAGCATCCTTTTACATAACGGTTCTCTTCAGTTAGAGTCCATCTTTGTCTTATGCATATTTTTAAGAAATACCCTAAATAGGGCTGAATGTTGCTATGTACACTATTTCAAGTCTAAAAGCACAACTATTTTAAATAAGTTAAGATAAAACCTACATTTGAAGGGAAAATTATTAGCCCTTCTGCAATATTACATTTTTTTTATGTTTCCCAAGAGATGTTTAATGGAGCAAGGAACTTTTCACAGTATTTCCTACAATACTTTTCCTTCTGGAGAAAATGCTATTTTTGTAATAGTGTAGCTGGAATAAAAGCATTTTTTATTGAATAAAAACTATTTTTAAGTTCAAAATTATTAGCCCACTTAAGAAATGATGTTTCCCATTGGCTACAGAACAAACCACTGCTGTCCAATGACTTGCCTAATTGACCTAACTTGCCTACTTAACCTAATCAAGCTAGTAAAGCCTTTAAAATGCACTTTAAGCTCTTGCAAATTAATTAGGAAAAAATATTTGTAGTCATCATGGCAAAGACAAAAGAAATGAGTTATCAGAAATTAGTTATTAAAACAATTCTGTTTAAAAACATGTTGAAAAACAATCTTGCCTCTGTTAAACAGCACTCGGGAAATATTTTTTAAATGAATAAAACTTTTGAAGGAGTGCTAATAATTTTGACAGCATGTGCATACAGGCTTAGGCCTACCCGTCTATGCCCCAATGTAAACTACAACACAAAGTTTTTAAGCTAACCTGGTAGAAATAGTTACCCCATGCAGGTGCCATCAGCATCCCTCCATTCCAAGAGCAGCCGTGGTGCAGTCGGTGCATCACATCCAAGAGGTTGGAAGTGATGCTCTCCTCCATTGAGTCTCTCTTCAGATATATACCTGTCCACATTACCCAGAACCCCTGAGTCCATTTACCTGCTGTTGATAGCCGAAGCCTACACTGACACCTCAGTGGAAAAAAACGGCTCTATATTTTTAAATTATGCCAGTGGTGTTAGTCTGGCAGCTCTGGTTACATCTATTCAACCCGAATAGCCCAAGTGAAATGTATCCCGAGGGCTCTTTGTTGACCAGCCAGCCCTGGTCGAGTCCTCCCCTCACCCGTCCACTCTTCATTCACCTGATTAACTTCTGGAAAAGTCGAAACACGAGCCGCGGATCACCTGTATGAGGGAAGCTGAGTGAAGCTCTTGAATTTTTAAAATAGTCATTTCATTGCAGCTACCTGTAGCTCCATATGATGTTTAGAGCCCTCCCCACCTGCCAGGACAGGTATCGGGTGTACCCAGGCCACTCTTCTGGCACGAACGACGGCCTCATCGAATGATACATGATACAGGCCGTGAAACAAAGAGCACGGTGGAATAGTTTACAGATTACCAATGGAGCATTGGATGTATTGACAGAAGCCCATGAACTTCATCTGTTATATTACTGTATACTTATTAAATATTACACACTATAAATTTGATATATCGACACAAGCTCAGACAATGTGTTATCAACTGCTTTAAGCCACTGTTTGTGGTTCAGGTTTTGTAACTGGAATACATTTTAATGTAAAAAAAACAGACAAAAATTAAATGATTTATTATGAAAGCAAATTATTTGAGTTCTCGTTGTATTTTAAGGGCAGCGCTGCAATCTTAATAATGCAATATCTTACATTTTGGCAATGACTTCAAACCTTTATTTAAGGGATTTTCACTTAAAAAAAAAACTAAATTGTTAAATTATTTGAGAAAATGCATTCACACATTCATTTAAAATCCCTTTATATTTTTGTGTATTTGTTCGATTTGTCTACATTTTTTATTTCATAATATTAAAAATATAAGGCCACCCTGCAATATATGTTCATTTTGTTTTCATAAATGTTAATTAGCTGTTAGCCAGTATTGTATTTAGTTTTGCATATATAATAGAGATGTGAAAGAACAGCCAACAATAAAAATAAATATCATTTACCCATTTGTACATTTTCTGTTGCTCATAAATTAGCCACTTATTTGTAAATGAATAAATAGCATGCATTAAAATTGTATTTCTGAAAAGCATCTCACAGCAGCACTTAAAAGCTTAAAAACAATCAAAGAAGACATCAGGAAGAACAAATGCTATTGCAGACTGTCAAAAAGCTTGTTTCTATCATACTAGCGGGGATGATGGTTTGGGGATAAATTGAGATGCTGTTAATAGACTGCATGGGGATGTAATATAATTAATATTGATCCGATATTGTGTGTTTCAGCTCTAAATGGAAAGAAACATTTGAGGAGAAATACCGGGTTAGATAACTTGGTAACACTTTACAACATGATTGTATTAGTTCACGTATTTACTAACATGAACAAATAATATACGGTAGGCTATTTTTCTTTTTCTTTGTTAAAGTTAGTTAATGAAATTAAAGTTGTTCATTCATTGTTAGTTCACGATAGCTCAGTACATTAACAAATGTTAAGGAGCATGAATTTAGATTTTAATAATGCATTAGTAAATGAACATTAATTAAAGAAACATTTTAAAAACGATTAATAGAATGACACAGTGGTATAACACTTTAGTTTAGGTCACAATCCATGCTATTAACTACTGGCTTTACCTGCCTATTATTAAGATATTAACTCTTCATTAGTATTTTAGAATAAGTATGATCTTATTCTGCATTCCTACCCAAAACCTAAACCCAACTTATAACTATTAATAAATAGCTAATTAGTAGTTTATTAAGCTAGTAGTGTTAGTCAATGATTTGTTATTACCGTGAATTGCGACTTAAACTAAAGTGTTACCCGGTCATTTAGTGAATGATAGCGAAATAAACTGATATTCTACTATTATTGCTAATACGAGAATATTTGTCAAGGCATTACATCGTGTCATCACCTTACCATCAGCAACATTTGGCATTATCAGGCACCATGGAGACGGTGAGTCAGAGCATCTGCCATTTGTGTCTTTGTCTGAGGCGTTTTTAATCAGACGGTCATCCATTAATAAGGGAGTTGGGCTAGTTTAGTAACCGAGTCCTCGACATGAGAGACGCGCAGCCGCTCCAGAGTCAGTCTCACATGTCAGCTTCAGGATGCAGTTACACAGGACACGCGCTCTGATATGACAAACAACGAAAATAAATAATTAGCCATTACTTTAGCGTATGTTATTTATTTATTTATTTATTTATTTATTTATTTATTTATTCGTTTGTTTTATCGCAATAAGAACAAAACAATTAATCTACTACATATATAAAACAAGCAAAAATATAACTCGTATAAAAATGACAATGAGGGAATTATATTGGTTGTTACTTGTACTTAGCAGTTTTGTTTAATTTGATCGGGGCGGTGTAGCTAGCTATCAGCAATCTTGTCACGTGACATGGCCTATTATAATTCGGGTGTATTTGCCAACTCATTTGCTGATGATTTGCTGAGTTCAAAAGTGCAGAGGGTGATTATTGGGATGATATCAAACTACCGCATCATTCTTATCATTACAAAGCTGCAGTTTTGCATTTGTCATTCATTCTGAAACACTTTCGGTCCCATTTTTGTGTGTGTATCTTTCCATAATTGCGTTTTTCCGCGCATGTCATCTATCATCTCTGTTGCGATAACAAATGCAAACACATTACCTCAAAGCTCAGCAGTCCGAAATTGTTTTAAGTGAAAATAATGGAGACATTAACGAATATAAAAAAGTATCAGGCTTCTCCTGTGAGTTCGGGAGAACCACAGGGACCTGTCACGTGACTGATAAAACTGCATTCGACCAATCACCGCGGCCGTCTAGGGCTGGGCATTACGTCATGTATGCCTGTAGTCTTCTTGACCATCGCACTGCAGATAAAGGCCTGTAAATATTTCATTGAGGAGCTCATGTTTCTCCAGCACTGGAGGTCAGGCCTTTCGAAAGAAGCAGTACATGCACTGGCCCGTTTCTGTCTTCGTCTTCATGACTGCTTAAACTAACAGATTCTGAGTCTGTCTCATGTTAAAAGGGCAATACAGTTAATAAGATGTGTTGCTAATATTCCCATTAAGTGTTATTAACAACAAACCACAAACAAAGTCTTCGTTATAAAACCTCATTTGTTTGGTTACCCCGCAGTATGGCGATTCCTGGAGGGCCGCAGCTCTGCACAGTTTTGCTCCAACCCTATCAAACATAGCTGATCCCAATAATTGAGGTGTTCAAAAGAGTCATGGACATCTTCATTAGTTGGATCAGCTGTGTTTGATCAGAGTTGAAGCAAAACTGTGCAGAGCTGCGGCCCTCCAGGAATCGAGTTTGAGACCTATAGGATCCATCCTATTCCTGTAGTTAATTAAAGTTATATGTATGCGATTTTGCCATTGCACTACTTTGATGAATGGGTTTTATTCTGTGTTAATTTTAACAGCAAATATATATTTATTTGGTCCCAGCCTTTTGACCAAAACGCCATTTACATATAGTCATATACATCATGTGCGTCATGCGTACAAGAAAGTCTTAATTTTTTCCCAATGTCTCCTTGGGGGCTCGGTAGATATGGATTTATTTATGCATATTTATTTGCACATTTACATATTTATACATGTATTCAACAATTTCCAACTGATCAAGAGATCAGAGAGCTTGGGATAAGTAGCCAAATGTGGGCTATATTCACTTTTCCTTACATCAGACTTGAAACATCATCCAAATAATGCTTAATCTATGCACATGCAGTTTTTAAATATTATTGAAAATAATTAAAAACATAAAAAAATCTATATAAATAAGATTCATTTGATACACATAGGCATTACATACACATATGCATATATACATTTGACAACAGGTGCATTTGTTCTCAAAAGGCCATATTACAAATAGATAAGCATAATATTCATGCCATTTATGCCAGCATCCATATTGCCAGATGAAGTGCACTCACATGGTAAATGGATTAGTAAATTGGTGAATGATTTTCCAAACAGCTCAGATAAAATGTTTTTATTATTCATTTGAGAGAATCTTCTTAGTATGCTTTCTTTCGGACTGATTTAACAGTGATAATTAAAAGAGATAGCCTACATAAAGAAATAGAAAATGAGCAGGAAATGGAGGGTAAAATATGAGTTCTAGCCTACAGCTTGTGCTCATTTTTAATTCCATTTCTCGTTCCTAAAGCATGAAAGAACCAGAGAGGACAGATTGCTGCGTGACTGAGACAGTTTGGCTGGAAAGATTAATTTGCCTTATGTTGCTAAATTGTTTCCTCCCTTGTAATAAAACTAGAGTGACTCCGCCCCCTGCAGGACATCAATAAAACTACAGCAGATTCACGCATGTGTAGCTCGTGGGACGCCTGCTGGTTTGTGCTGCTACATGCACATTCAACTAGAAATATTATTAGAAGGAATATTTTAAAATGTAGAATAATATAGCAATTAGTTTGTCCATTGAATGCTTTGAGATGGCCTGATAAACGATTTCTTTTAGTGCTTTTTGCAACTACGTATCTATTTGTTTATATATCTGTTGTATCTACAATATCCTATGGATACTTATTATTCACTTGATTAACACTTTTGTAACATGTCTGCCATCTAGTGGTTTTACACAGTAATGACATTATACAAATGAATCGTATACTATTATTATGGGTTGTAATGTTTCGAAAGAAAGTACATTAATAGATATAATTTTAGCGAGAAAATATGCTTGGATTAAACTGAACGTTAGTTCGTTGTGATATGTAGCCTTGATCAAATGTGTATTTCTAATAATAATAATATGATTTCTCTATTATTAAATGTAGCAGTCAATGTTGCAACGTATTACAGAATTCATACAAATTATGAATAATACTTTATGAATAATTTTCATGTCGCTTTCGGGATGATGGCGTCATAAAAAGCCGTCGTTAATGTATATGCTGATAATTGAGTGGGGAAACATTCCATCGCCATTCAGAGCAGCAAACATATTTGCATAAAAATGTAATGTACCTATTCTGACTTGTATCACGGTTTGAAGAATATTGACAAAGTACTTTAAAAAATAACCGTATAACAATATGTAAAATAGTAATATAAATAATATATTTGAGTAAAATAAAAATATTTCCCAGTGATGGGTTGCAGCTGGAAGGGCATCTGCTGTGTAAAACATATGCTGGATAAGTTGGCGGTTCATTCTGCTGTGGCGACCCCAGATTAATAAAGGGACTAAGCTGAAAAGAAAATGAATGATTGAATAAAATAAAAATGTCTTTTAATATGTCATCAGATGATAACTGCTCTAAATGTGCCTGGCAAGATGCTGTGTGTGTGTGTGTGTGTGTGTGTGTATAAACTATTGTTAAACAATGTAATTTTAGCGGGTGACTTATGTAAATGCTAAAAATATATAATAGTCAATAGCTTTTGCTCAAAAACACACATTTAAAAAAAAATAATTGATACATTTTATAACTATTTCTCTCTCTCTAACGCACACACACACGCACGCACGCACGCACGCACGCACACATCCTATTTTAAAAAGAAAACAAAAACGCAAAGCAGTTTGTACACATATTTAATATTTTATTAAAAAAGAAGTTATTACAGTTTACTGTACACAGCTATTTAAGAGATTATAATCCTATAGATAAAGAGCATTTGTCCTTTGTGACAGGCATGCCCACTTCACAATGCAAAAGAAAAAACAAAACAGAATGGCAAAAAAATAAACAGTAAGATTAATGGATAAGGAAATAAAAGGGGCAAATTACCATAATACCTGGGATAAAAAAAAAAGCAAAAAAAAAAAATTAGATTTTTTTCTTTCTTATTTTTTTTTTAATCAGCGTATCACACACTAGGTACTAGATACAGATACTATTAAAAAAATCCATGCTGTATGCCCACATAAGCCCCATGACTGAGCACCCTCTTGAAGCACAGGTATAGGGACTAAAGGAGTGGACAGCCAGGACTCAACTAGACTGGACTCTACACTGGACGCATGCAAAAGTGCACTGAAGAGCTCGAGTCAACACCAATGCTAGAGATGTGATGCCAACAGCCGAGAGCGCCAGCTGGGGGCCCCTGTGAGGCAATGGCGCCAACCGGAAGACAGATCTCTCTCTCTCTCTCCCTCTCTCTCTCTCTCTCTCAGGCAAACAAACAGCTGGAGACCACAACATTAATAACTGCTGTCCCCTGGATGTGTATGTGTGTAGATACTTGTGCGTGTGGGGGGCTTATGGGTGCAAAACACAAGACACACATTATTATTTACTCCACCCCAACCCACTAACTAAAAAAAAAAAAGAGAAAAGAATAACTCCCTTCAAACCCAAACACCTTTTATTTAGCACATATTACCTGCTCCAGATGGGTGCGTCTGCTATTGACATGGAAGGGGGGGGGAATAAAGTATTTAAAAAATTAGTAAATAAATTCAAAAAATAAATGTCTAATTATAAATGGAAGCACACTTATACATGTTTATTTGAGATTTTCAGATTCCTTAGTCGTTGACATGACAGTTAAAAACAAACGGATTTCAAATCAAACATCCACATTTAGTCTCTTATATAAAGTCCAGGGATCAAAATAAAAAAATGAAGCAGAAATGAAATAGAGAAGCTGAGTTTGTCGTGTTTTGTCAGGGTGTGTGTTGCTAGGCATGGCAAAATGTTCGCCCAGCCAACCAAACCACAACGTGTGAGAAGCGTGTCTGACAGATGTGAAACAAAGTGTGACTGTCAGAACAATTATTAATACAATACTGCATATAAGTGGTGTTTTTTTTAATAATTAATATTCTTGAAAATACGCACCCCCTTTAACAGATTTAGACTCAAAAATGTTCAACTTTTTCCATTGCACAGTTTGGCTATGATTCTTGACTCGAGCTAAAACAACTTTAAATGTTTTGCCCATAAAAGAAAAACAGGAGAAAACTGAAATATATATTTATATTGGCAGCTTTAGAGCTGAAATAAAACACCTGCCCTTATGCAATTTCGTCAAGACTCGACGTTCATTTTTCAGAAGCGTTGTACGCTACACGTCGACACTTGTTTCTTTTACATTCTGGATTATGAATGAATCCGCAAGTGCTTTCAGAATGCAAGATTTGTGAGAATACTGCAAAACACACACACACACACACACACACACACGCAAACATAAACTAAATCTGGTTCTTCATGTTACCAACATGCCACTGATGATATCTGCAGATGCTGAAATTCAAAAGCTCTTTATACTGAAGACCTCTGCCCGTCTTGCTTCAGTTACTCGGGCCTTCTCCTACAAACCACTCTAAGGTAGATCTTACCAAATGGGATCCTTCAGAAAATATCCGTATTCAGACAAAGCAGGTTACGAAACCTAAATCCATATGAACATCTATTTTTTTTCTTAATTCACCACCCGGTAAACTAACTAGATCTACATGAGGTCAAACGACAGCTATCATAGTTATGCACAAGCAATAGGAAAAAGATGATGAACTCTACAAATGTTAGCAAAAATCTTCTTCTTTTTTTTTTTTGTCTCTTTTCTCTTTAAGGTTTCTTCTAGGCTAGACCAACAAAGTCCTACACGACTTCCGCATCATACAACAAATGTACAAAAAAGATGCTCGAGGGTGCGAGACAGAAAGAGAAAAAAAGACAAACACTCTGTGCATACAATGTTGGTACAAAAAAAAAGAAAAGAAAGGATTTGTGCTCCGTAAAGCAGGACAGTCACTTCCTGGTCATTTTTTTTTGTGAAGGTCACTGTGGAGGTAAAAAAAAAAATAAACAAAAGCTTCGGTGAACTAGCCTACATCTATATCCTCTTTAAAAAGGAACGTAAAGGGAGTTGAATTGATATTTCCGCTGGCGTTGTGTCGTGGGCTTGATCGGTGAGCAGAAAGCGTGCGCCGTTTTTGTAAAATCCTGATGATTGGTTTAACGTACAGCGTGGAAACTTTCCTCTCAAGGTGAGACCCGAATATAAAACAAAAAAAGGAGAGCATTTTTTATCTTAAAACAGCTGGTTACAAAGAAAAAGCAAAAGGGACAACCAGGAAAGCAAATGATTATGCCGCTGAGACGTGTCAGATCCAACTCGAAGTGCATCCTTGTGTAAAAGTCTAAGCTGAAGGGATTTGTTTATCAGAGCATCACGGACACGACTCTCAGTACATTAGTAACATCACAAGGGGACGAAAAAAAATGGGCACGCCATTTAAATACGGCCTCTGTCCGGTCAGTCTGCGTCGCAAAAGGTGGATTAGGGAGTTGATGAACATGCACTCCAGCTACGCAGCTACCAAATGTGGATTCAAGAAGGGGAGAGAAAAAACAAAACAAAAACGACGAGCCTTTTAATTGTCGGGGTGACGAAGAGAGCGAGTTAGAGAGCAAAAGAGAGAAAAAAGGGGAGAGGGGGGGGGGGGGAACAACCACCAAGAAGTAGAGATAGAACACCTAGAGAGGGTGCTGTATTCATCGTCAACGCTAGATATCCATAAAAATCCTGGTTTAGTAATAATAACGATAAAAAAAAAAAATCACCTTGTTTAAATATGAATCTTTTTATAGTCTGCTTCGCATGGTTAGGAAATAATATAGTCTCTGTGGTAAAGGGGAGAAACTGTCGCCCTTAACTACAACTCCATGTCCTGAGCCTCGTCCTCTGAAAAGTCAGACATGGAGCTTTCTGAAGAGGAGTCGCCCGGTCCTTCCTCCTGCTCCTTCAGAGCCTCCTCTGTTGCATATTTCTGGATGTATTCTAGAGGGGAAAAAAAACAGCAAGACAAGAGGCGAGTTTTTATACATATAAAATAGAAGTATGATTAAATTATCTGATTGTGTGGAGAAAACATGAGAAACAATAAAACAATATATTCATTTTTTTGGAAACTGAGGTTTATACATCATGTGAGAGCTGAATAAATACGTTTTTTTATGGATGTATGGTTTGTTAAAATAGGACAATACAACTATATGAAAATCTAAATACTGAGGAAATAACCATTTAAGTTGTCATTTAAGTGATGTGCTTATGAATGCATATTACTAATCAAAAATTAAGTTTAGAAATATTTACTGTTGTAAATTTATAAAATATCTTCATTGAACATGATATTTAATAAACATTCTCATGATTTTTGACAGAAGAAAAACGTTTGACCCTTACAATGTATTATTGGCCAAAAATATACCAGTCCAGTATAAGCCTGGATTTGTGGTCCAGGGTCACTTATGATAATACAGTTGAATATTAAGAAAAATAATAGAACTAATAATTCTACTACAAAAAATAAATATATATTTTCCAGCATTTTCAGACATTTGTGGGTAAAATAATGAACCACAGCAGTCATTTAGAGAGTAAAGCACAATTAAATACTTGCAGTGCTCAGCATATATGAGAACACCCCATTTTGAAAATGAATATTTTTCTCCATTTCTCTGGGATTATGGGTAATATATATTGGTGCATTTGAACAAAACAGATTTATGAAACAGATATATTTATTAAAATAATATTTTAAAAAGAACATCTTTAAAAATGAAAAGATAATACATTTAAATTAATGTAAAATATTGTTAAAAAAAATTACAAACTACAACATTTCAACAAAACTTTATATATTTTTTTGTTTCTCTTGATTTTTGTTATTTTTGAAAATTTTATTTAATATTTTTCACTAACACATACATTTGGGCTACTAATTTTTGAACCATTATTGTAAGTTTTTTTGTTAGATTAGCTCCAGATTTCCAGACTTGAAATGTTTTGAATGTCATCTTTCCTTATTTACACACTCTAACAGCATTCATTTCTTTTTAAAAAGCTTGAGGTTCGCCAATTTCTTTTTCCACAGTTAAATCTCATTATATTCACGTTCATTTCTGAGTGGATATACAAACCAACTGTTGGCTTTATTAGAATCGGTCACAAGACAAGCCATGAAAATAACATTCATGCTTGTGGAAACTTAACATGCCTAATAAAGGAGCATTAAAATCATGCAGATTTCCACAATGCAGATTTTTTGTAGGTATTTGGCTTTTTGAACTGAAAAGTCTGTAAGGGATAGTTCAACCAAAAAAAAAGACACAATGATAATTTTCTCACCCTCAAGTGGTCTTAGGAAAAGACAGATTGAAGAATGTTGGAAACCACTGACATCCATAGTAAGGAAGAAATAGCACAGATGTCAATCCAGGCTTTCAGTTTTCCAGCATTCTCCAAAATATCTTTTTTGAGTTAAACAGAAGAAAGAAACTCACTGGAACCACTTCAAGTGGAGTAAATGTTTCTATTCCTTCAACTACTGTCAAATTTTTTTTTTCAAAATCTCAATTGAACGTATTTCTAGTTTATACATTAAATGTGAAAAAGCGCTGCATTCATTGTTTGTATTCTAGGGATGCACCAATATGGCAATTGACCGATTTAGATAACCGATAACTCTTCAAATCTGGAGGGCAAATAAATATAAATATTAATTATTCAAAGATTTCTGCATGAATCCAAAAGCAAAAGGCAAACACATAAAAACTGATAAGTAGCAAGCACATGAAGTGGTTCAACCAGCGGAAGCAGCACATAATTTATTTCCTTAAGATATTGGCCTAAAATTGTTATCAGACAGATAACGATAACATTAAAAATAACATTTATCTGCCGATATCAATATGGCCGCCAATATATTGTGCATCACCATTGTAAACTAAAATTTAACAGTTTACATACTACAAAAATAATCTGTAGTAATAATTTCTTAACAAATTCCTAAAGCACATTCATTTGTCAGAGAGTTAAATGGTAATGTGAAAAATGGAGACAGATACAAAGTCCAACAGAAGTCAAACCATTGCTGCTCTTCAAAATCACCTTTGATTTTCTGTTTGTAATCCTCCGGCCGGTGCAGGTACATGGCTGCCGCGTCCCCATTCAGTGGGTCGATGGGGTTCGGGTAGGCCAGCAACTGTGGCAAAAACGACTCGAAGATATTGGTGAGATCTGCGATGAGAGGGAAGAAAGAGAGGAAGAGAAGGCTTTAGTACAGAAGTCTTGTGTGCAGCATAAAATGGAGGATTTGTGTTGAGTGACATGATTATGGTCTAATCTCTCGTTCAGTGTGGGGGTTGTGGACATAGATCTCTGCCTTTCGCTTTTACTACCGTAGACTCTCACTGTACGTTCTAGCCGACACTCTGGTATACAAACACCGGACTGAGAGATGGCACAAAAGCAGCTGAGTCTATCTAAAGCAAATATAAGATAATGTACAGTCAGCTGGTGATCAGGAGGGAGGCACGTATTACATAGGAAAATAAAATGATTGATTTTCTTTTTATTATTTAAAAGAAAAAACATTTACCCTCAGAGTAATACTTTGGTATAAGAATTGATTCAATCAATCAAACTAATAATCCATTAATTAAGCAGCAACAATTAGACCAGACATTGTTTTATCAAACATTTAAGCAATTTAATACTAATAGTTTCAGATTAAGTTTTTATTTTATTATTAATAACTATATTATTCTTTAAAACCTTCTTGCTGTGAGGCGACAGTGCTACCCACTGTGCCACCATGTCACCCAGTACTTCTTATTATTGTTGTTCTTATTATTCTTTTGTTAAAATGAGAATGCAGATTTATACTTTAGTACCAGATTGAATAAATATAAATATTTATATTAAAATATAAATTATACTACTATTACTACTAATTATTATTATTATTGTTGTTGTTGTTATTATTATTATTATTATTATTAAGAATAATAATAGCCCAAAATATTTCTTTGGTACTAGTCTGATCCGATCAATCAATAAAAATAAATAAATAAAAACTATTCAAGACTTTTATTTTGTAGTATCTACTAGACCATAAACCAGATTCTTATCATTAGTTTATCTTGTGGAGGAAAAAAGACACTGCGGAATGATAATTTAGAACCAACAGGATTCAATAAATCTAAAAATATACTCTCTATGATAAAACTGACAACAAAGCCAATCAGAATCAAGTATTTCAGAATAATTTCACTCAGCTAACTGCACTAAATAAAAAAAATCAAGTCACCATTTGGAGATAACTGCAATTATTATATTATTAATTATGCAGTTAAAATCAGAGCGACAGCAGAAAACAAAGACAGTGGTGTTGTGAATGGCTTCTGGCGGGATGGGCCCATTTAAGTGTGCTTGTTAGGTATACTGATGCTGTTTTCTGACCTTGCAGGTATTAGCTCATTCAGTGAAGGTAAGAGGATTATAGCACACCACCATCCTGACTAAAGGCCAGGAGATTTTATTCCACTCCTCAGGCAGCATCAATGCAAGTTCGGGCTTTTCCTGAGCATTCATTCTCAATATGCACCCACAATGAGGTCATATGTACTTACCATAAAGAGCGGTCCATGTCTGGTTGATTACATCTAAACACACGGTCCCTGACCTGGACAAACAGTGACAGTATTGGCATTAGAGCAGGACTAATGAGCTAAATGAATATTATTATACTTAGATCCACTATGACACACCATCTCATTGTTTACTTCCACTTCTCCATTCTAGAATAGTAATACCAAGTACATTTTAGAGGCATGCAAACGTTTGGTTTCCTTTTGAGATAACATTTTTTTGTTGCTATTCAGCTAAAAATGGTAAATGCAAATAACTGTATTTAAGTATACTGACTATAATCATATTATTTAACTGTAGTAGTATGACATTATCATGCTTTATACCATTTATGATGCTGATTTGTTTATTATTATTAGTATATCTAGTATAGTAATGAATAGTTATTAGGTAGTTATAGATAGTTATAGGTATTACTTCTCCAAAACCTGGATAATCTTAGCATAGACTTTTATATATACACAATGTATTTTATTTACTCTAGCATTGTTGGATTTCAAGCTTTACAGTAATGACAGAGACCATTTATGTGACTAATAAAAAGTGAAAATAAATTTAAGAGATAATTCTTTGATATTCAGAAGACGAATTAAATTGTCACTGGTTTAAAACAACTTCAGGATGAGTCAACAATGATGGCATTTTAATTTTTGGGTCAATTATCCCTTAAAGAAAAAGCATTCTTTTACAGAACTATCATAAGACTTTAAAAAGACTAAGCCAAATGAACTACTTTTAAATGATTTGATTAATCCTTTTTTGGAGCTTGAAAACCACTGTTACGTCTTCAATATATAGTAAAAGAGCAGCATGGACATTTTTTAAAGTATCTCCTTTAGAATTCCTCAATTATCAAACAGGTTTTGAATGATTTGAGAATGATGGATTTACATTTTTAGGTAAAATTTCCCTAGAAGAAAGCCTCAGAATATCACTTACGCTTCATCGATGTTTGGATGAAAAATCTTATTCATAAATCCTAAGAGAAAAATTAAAACAGAAAGTGAGAAACACCAAAGCAAATAGCGTTTCATTGCACAATCAGTTCCTAACCAACAACATCTTTACACACTATTAAGCATGACATCACAGTGATGGCATGCCATTTTTCCCAAATCACACCTGAAGTGTGATTGTCTGAATGTACTCTACTCATAATTTCACAACCCAACCAACGTAAGTGGCTGATCATGTCACTGTGATGCTTTACCTATAGATGGAGATTTGAAGGGGTATTTGTCTGGAAGATCTACTCGCACCTTCCATACGCCCCCTTCATACGGTGCTGACAGGAAAAAACAAAACAAAACAGAAAGAGACACATGATGAGATCTAGCATGTGTGAAGAGCTTTAAGACAAGACACTGTAGGTTAAAACATGTTTTTTTTGCACCTGTCAAATTTGACATTTTAACAAGTGTTTTTTTCTGTTCAATTCAAAAGAAATACTTCAAAACACACTTAAGTGTTTATTTTAATCACTCTTTTTGCATATATTTCAAATTACAAATAATCTTTTTCTCCAGCACTGAGGCATAAACACACACACATCGCCAGCACTTACTGTGTGATGTGTTCATACATAATTTGCCTAATTATATAAATCTTTTTATTCTAACGTTTTTCTGACAGTTCCCAGAATTATGGAATGAGAAAAGGAGATTCCCTCTGTAAAAACAACAACTTTGATTACTATCTTATCCACGTTCATATCCATTTGTGTGTTAGAAATGAATAATGCCTCATTTACATATTTAAACGAAACATTTTAGAAAACTACAAAAGTTTAGAAACTACAAAAAAATGTTTCCAATTGTAATCAATCAACTGTGGACCTGGAAGTTAATACAACTACAAGTTAATGTTTTTACCCTGTTCCCCTGCAGTGTCTTGCCTTAAAAAGACTAATGCTCATAATGACTAACCAGAGTGACTGCATGTAGGTGGAACACTAATTTGATAATTATGAATAATAAGTGTAAGGACACACTTGTGGGTGTGTACATATGTGTGCTATTGGTGTGGTGTGATATGAGGTCTGGTGCAACGTGTGCTCGATCCAAGAATAGCCTTCTGCAATTTGACCCTTGTGGCCAGAAGCTCAAACTACGAAAGGTAAAGCCTGGGTGAGAGGCAACCGATAAGACCTGCTTCTGCTTCTCAATGTAGAGAGAGAGAGGAAAGGTCTTTACAGAGGATGATATGACAATTAAATAGGACCACGGGATGTACTCTGAGTAAACAATGACAGCATGTCCCAAACCTAGAGTTGCGCAAGATGTGCATGTTTAACTATGCAAAAGTGTCATCGTTGCTTCACGTGATAGTTAGGTAAAGAAATTGTGTCTTGCTGAATGTCACAAAACCTGTCAAGGACGTGTGTGGGTCATATTTCAACCCAAAATATAATACCCTGACTAAAAGAAACTGAGAAATTACTGTGATAAAAAAAGAAAACTATTATTTGTATATGTATTTATACAATATAACACTGTTTTAATACATATCTATTTTGATACAGCATTTAAAATATATTACTATTAATAATAACATTAATAATAATAATAATAATAATAATAATAATAATAATAATAATAATAATAATAATAATAATAATAATAATAATAATATAAAATCACAATTGGGCACAATTTTTTGTCTCTTCAATAGCCTTCATTTTGCATGTTTCTTTTTGATTTTGAGGTGAAATATGACTGGATGTGTTTTCATGAGATGAAGCTCAGTGTGTTTGCTGTCCATACATGTAAATCATATGAAAACAAACTTACTTCCTTGTGGTCCATAAAACTTCACTACAAATTCATTGAGTCCACTCAGGATTGTGACTTCATGTTTACTCTCGATGCTAAAGGAAGACTGTTAAGGCAAACTCAAGTAATTCACAAAATCAAAACAGAGCTCCCACAATAAATAGAAAATACTTAATACATGAAACTGGTAGCCACTGGCTTTTTCATTGGTAGGAAAAACAAATACAATGGAAGTCAATGGCCTCCAGTTACCATTGTAGATAAAAAAAATGTATAAAACCACTTAAGAACCATTTGAGAGTAAGTAAATTAAACATTTTGGGGTTAACCATGTCTTTAAGTTCAATAAGGATTAAATAAACTTGAACTTTGTACAAAATAATCTAAATAAATCCAAGTGAAAGAATGCACTAAAATGACCTTTCAACCTACAATTCACACCGACAGATCAATCTCACAAACTGAGATTCTCACTCTGCCTTCATTCTTTGACCATCAATAATTATCAAGAGGTTGAGCTCAGCGGATCGGATGGCAAAAACACAATCCGTGGGTCTGACCCGCAGCTCTCGACTGATGCACACAGGGCATCAGGGCAACTCAATACCACACTGCCGTCATTAGCTATGGTTGTCAGGCTGTCACTTCTCATATTGCTGGCGCAGAAAGCAGCAGTCAAACCCTCGCTGAGCAAGACAATACATGCTCAACACCACACCAAGACCATGACAGAGACCCGGCCGACGCTCTTAAAGACTCACACATGGTCTGGCTTTCTCGGTTTGGGCACAACATGCTTCCAAAACACAGCTCTGCCACTGTCCTGGTTGCTATTGTTAACTGAAGAAGTCAGCAATGACGCTAACAACGAACGTCAATTTCCCTTAATCGATCAGTTAATTGAGTTAACAGTATTAATTCAGAAAATGTAACCATTATATGTAAGTAATGACACCATATTAATTATATAGTCGTTGTTTATCAGTTTTTTAAGCAACAAATGTAACTTCCCCAATAGCACACAAGGGTTAAAGAACGTTTTCATCCACTCTGGGGTGATATGAGTCTTTATTTGTCAACAACCTTCTATGCACTTCAGCAAATGTAATGATGTTTGGTGACAAATCTTATTTTGACACATATTTTGGGAAAATGCTTTAAAAAAAATTATTTAACAATACATTCTGGGCAAATTTACCACCCTTTCATTATGTTGGTGGCTGTTTCTGCCCTATTGACCATTATAATGACATTTAATGATTAAAAAAAATACACATTTTGCCTCTTCCCAACAGGGAAAACCATGCTGTCATGGCTTTGCAATAAAAAAAAAATTATTATAATGGAAGTCAATGGGGCAAAAACAGCCACAAACATAATAAAAGGGTAGTAAATTTGAGGAGTTTGGAGGGTTAAAAGCATACATATATAATTATTCTACAAAATCTCTGAATGACAAAAAAAATACTCTGCTTTAAATTGATTTACATACAATTGCTCAATTTATTAATGGTATTTAAGGCAAGTACATAATAAGAACTGTAATTTCAACATCCCATGAAATCCCAGGCTTTACTTTTTCCGTGGAAAGGTCATTTAATTACAGTAGCTACTAACTACACCCAACACAGATTTTTACGTACCTCACATATGTAAAAGACCAATATTTAGATATTGCATGTTAATGAGCTAAATGTACCAGTTGAGTTAGATCTGTTAATCCTATTGATGTCTACAATGGACGCAATACTAAAAAAAACAACAAACCCTGAATAGTAAACTGATATCCCGTTCTGTTTTTCCAAGCATAATAAAGTTTTTAATAAACTCGTGCATGCTTGCCCTTGCATCTACAGTGCAAAAAAATGCAAGTTAGAGACATCCATGCTTAATCGACCAGCAATAACGGTGTTATCAAATATAACCCATCAATAATCAATTAAAAGAATCCATTGGTGTCCCTAATGCTTATGTGTGTATGTGTCAGCTGTTGTGTAGGCTGAACTGTGACTCAAACAGTACATTCACGCTGCCCAGACTGGATCACGAAGGCAAACATGTTTACGCTCGGCTGGAGCTGTGATGTGTCCTGTGACTTGTGTAGAGTTTAACCAGTTGAGTGCTTGTCTCAGGGGTGTCTGTATCAAACGATGATGATGATTCTCACCACGAAACAGAGCTGTCAATTTTAAGTGGCCGCCTTTAAACATCTGGTGCGAGAGGGACTTTGAGACTCCCTGGAGACGTGTGGTAGCTGCTCTATGTCAGATTAGCACTCATTGTGGCTTTTTGGCACCCGAGACTCAAGTAGCATGAACTCAATGACTGTAATTACACAGCGATTCATCCCCAAAAATCTGACTTTGTGGAGCCAATGAGTTTTATACCTTTGCATTTCCGATATTTGATCATTTAAATATTTACAACACTATAAAAATATTTTGAAATTTGAATATACCCAAAAAAAATATATAAATTACATTTCACAATAAGGTTCTATTTATTAAAGACATATCATTTAGTTTCCCTCATGTAACTTTAAACCTTAATAGTGATACCATTTGAGTTTGTTAAATACAAAAGTAGATATTTTGAAGAATGCTGGTTGCTGGGACCAATTGACTTCGACAGTAGGAAAAAAAAAATACTATGGAACTCAACGGATCCCAGCAACCAGTTTTTGAACAATCGCTTTGACATTAGTTTAATGCATCAACTCACATGAAAAAACTACTAAATCATTTATTAATCTTAGTTAACTTCAAGATTAACAAACAAAACATTTGATTTTAATAATGTATAAGTAAATTAGTAAAAAAAATAAACATACATTATTATCATTACTTTTAGACATCGTTTCGAACTGAAAACATTTTTAAATTAAATGAAAGTAATTTATTTCTATTTTTGAATACTTTAAAAATATATAAAATTAAACTGTTTCTGTTATCCACGGCGTTAACAGAAAACCAGATTGAGAGAGCTTGAGTGTGACAGAAAGGGATAGTGTTTACTGTTTTAAGCCACCAGCTGGCTTCTTCATCAGTTGTAGCTCTAAGCGGCTGCGATCACACAAGGGGTTAAACATCATGGGTTTATTTTAGTCCGTGGAGCATCTGCAGAGGCTGAGAGAATAGTGGAAGCACAGAGGAAGTGTGTGCTTCTGCACAATGCTTACACACTCACTGAACAACACAGTCCAATCATTAGCTGCTTCTCCCCAATGAACACAGACACTCAAAAAAAAAAACACCCTCCTCAATATCAAACTGATGATTCATGGGTAACAACCTTGAATTTCCACACACCTTTCTCTTTAACATATGCGATCAGATTGCATTCAGGAAGGAATGCTGCTGTCTGGCGGCCCGTACAGGTTGCTCTCGACTAGACTTGTGAGATAAAAGACAGCATACGTGTGTGAGTTTGTGTGTGAGGAGATTCAGCAGACCTGCTAAAAAATCTGTGCCCACTGCTGTGATCATGAGACCTCCAGTAGAGAAGCTGCACGCTGAGCTGTCTAGCTGTGCCCAATAACACATGGGACTACTTTTCGCGTGTATATTAAGCCTCTTTTGGATAGACACAAAAGCAATTGCTCATGCATGTACTGGCAAACACGCACTCACACTCTAGCAGCAGAAGCCTAGAGGCTGGCATGTTTTTTTTCTCCATTCCTAAAGCCTTTGAGGGAGTTTTAATGTCTGCTTTTTTACCCCCTCATCCTAAAGACGAAAAGATGGATTCATAGTAGTAGGTAAAAACAAAACAAAAAAACAGCAGTTTATATTCCTCTCAATCTTTAAAAACCAGTGCATTTCACTGAAAAAAAGCTTTTCGTTTGTACACAAGGATAATTCAATCATCCTCCATCAACTCCACAGCAGATCCGCAAGGCACGTGTTTCGACTCTGAGGCATCGGTGACACAGATTTAAAATAGATCGCTATTAAGTGTCCATAAATCCTGTACACATTGACGAAATAGCTCTGTCATTATCTATTTATCCCCAAGCTCAAGTTCCAGTATTATTATATTAATTATATAACTATATAATATATAAACATTTTTGTGGGAGAAACATAAATGGAGATATTTAGCAGATTATCCAAGCTGCACTTTTCCCTGTACTTAAAAGGCAATTTGGACTCCAATAAGAATACCATAAAAGTAGCCCACATGATTTATAGTATAAATCTAGTTAAGCAACTTTGAGAAAAGAGAAAATTGTTTTTAGTTCATCGCGAAATTCATTGTTGTACATTACATTGAACTGCATTAGACGGTGTTCACATATTCAAGTTAAGTTTGATTTAATCAAACTCTGCTTGCGTGGTTCATTTGAATATGCATGAATGCTTTTCCATTCATACCTTGATGCCATTAAACAGCACATCGAGCTCCTTCTTGGTCAGCTTCCAGTCAAACTCTTACGCGTGTCGAATGAAATATCAATGCAACATACATAACCAAAGCCAAGATGTGATTCTAGAATTGACATGATCCTATATGCTTTCACTTTTCCAGTTCTTGCTTGCACTACTTGTGTTTTCTGAAACCTTATATTTGGAGAGCACTTCATTATTGAACTTGTATTTCATGTTTTCATGTAATTCATTATTGAACTAGAGCACAACTTGACATTTATTTTCCTTTTTATGATTAATCACTTGTTGTATTACTCACTTTTACTTCCCTTTAGATAAAAGCATCTGCTAAAAAAAAAAAGAAAAAGAATAAATAAATTAAACAAACAGTATTTTAGACTGAAACAAGCCAGTAAATGAGAATTTTAATGTCTGGGTCAAATATTCTCTGTAGTTATTTCAAAGCTGAACGATCACTAATACTTATTAAAGCCCTGTAGTATCTCTTTCCCAAGCTCATAAACGAGAGAAATGCTTTGACTTTGCCTTTGATGCTATTTAATGTATATAACTTGTGAAATGTTACAAGCATTTAGCTCTCAATCCGGCTGCTGACAAAACAAACCAAATAGGTTTTCTTGTCAAGACGCTGTTCTGACACCCACCTGTTTTCACCCATCTCACTCCCTTCCCCCTTCCATGGCTTTGCATGGATTAAGCATTATAATCTAAAAGACACCCCTTGGGCCAATGTTCCTTTATGCGCATGTGTAATCTAATTGCATATAAAAAAAATAAATGGATCAATGACCTCGCTCAGAAATATCAGAAACAAGTGTGATGTATGTTGAAACAACACACGCTTAGGATTCCTATCAGCTGCTTCAGTTGGTTTCACAATGCCGCTTTATGCACAGATCATTACGTGTGTTTATAAACCTGTGTGAACGAACAGGTCCAGACAAGAATGTGTCTGGGTACATAATATGAGAGAAGTGAGCCTTGTTTTGTTTTGCTCTTTGGGTTAAAAGAAGAAGAAAGGTCATCAAAACATGTAGGGGAAAGCCATGGGAGTTTCACTGTCTTTTAGAAGCATGTTGTGAGACAAAACCATCCTAGTCTGGACTGAAAAGAGATATGACGGACAATCCTGGTGTGAAAGATGCTCGTATATAAACACTTTCTATGCAGACCTTTTTTTTTTTTAATTGCAAAAACATTTTTTTTTACGGAGACAACTAATATTATGAATAATTGTTTTTAGTTTTTTGGGTGCTTTTTGTATTATGTGCAGCATCAGATGGAGGTCTTTGGCAATTTATCACTTCTAATTTCTAAGTGTAATTTTAATAGAATAAATTACTAATGTTGCAACTAATGCCTAAATAGAAAAATGAGACTTTCTGTAATTTCAGTAGGCAAAGTTATGTCTAACATTTCTTACTTAATAGACTTCCTCAGTAAAATGTTTTTTTTTTAACTAAATATTAATTTTTAGAACTTAAAAGCCAAAGTTGTTATATTGTTTTATGTAGGTTAACAATTTATGTGGTTTCCCAAGTTCTTGATAAAATAGTTAAGTGGCATAAAACTATACCGCACAGTTTAGTGAACTTGCAATTTAGTAGCACTTATTTATTTTATTTTAATTAGTGTAAAAATTATATAAAGTTTTGATTTATAGTGAAGAACATGAAAATATATTTGTTTGCTTTTTTATTTAAATACCTGTATACAAGCTTACAGAAAGGCAAAGTGCGTGCTGTGTTGAATCACAGCATGATTCAGTCATATAGTGTACAATTACAATTAAATCGGTCTCCTGTGAAAGAGACACAAACACAATAGCTAGGTTTACCCCCTCCCTGCTGGAGCAAATCCCTCCTGTTCGTTCTGGATTGGCGAGGCTGAAAACAGCGGGCAGACATCAACTGCCACGGCACGGGCAGCGTAGCAGCATGTTCTTTCCTGAGACGCATCCATTCATCATTATAGACAAACACAGGGAGGAGGGAATCTTGTTCTCTGACACCTAATGCTAACGGCTGGCCTTGGGGCGCAAGCAAAATATTTACCCACTGCCAACAGTGTGGAAAACACTGTCTGCTTGTTAGAGCTGTGTTACTTACAGATGATTAAAGAAGACAATACATCAGTATTCTACTGCAGGCCAGTTTGCCCAAGAGTCTCCATAAATGCTTTGTGGTCTAAAATATTTATGTTTATGCCAAGAGCTGCGGACATTCTGTCTGAACCCTTTCTATTTTGTGATCCACTCAGACACCTCAGACCACTAACACCGTCTCAAGTATTAGTGTGGTCAAGAAAGACAGAAGGAGCTTGTGATGCACATCGACATAACACTATATACATTTTCAGGCCTTAAATGCTGACTACTTTCGTTTTCAACCTCAAGTGTAACTGAGTGCAAAAGTGACCATCCATGTCGTTCCATAAGAATCCTAATCCTGAATAAAAATCAACAACTTTAACAAAACTTTAAATACTTGAAAGTGTTTTTTAAACGTATGTAAGGCTTTCCTGCAAAACTTGTCAGTGAATTGATAGGGTGTTTGCTAGGTAGTTGTATATTGGCTTAATTTAAAATAGTGCACCTTCAAGTTCCTATAAACGGATTGAGTTCCTTTTTAGTGCAAAACGGAGTCAGTTTTTAATAATTCTTTCTCATTTTTAATCACTTACAAATTATATGCATGCCTGTCTAAATCTGCAACTGGATAACAACAGCTGATAATTTTGTTAAACTAGTGCGATAACATGGCATTAAAAAGTTATTATAATTTACTAATCTGTAAGTAAATGCATATATAACACATTTTCCCCAATGAACGGTAGTTAAATTTATTTGAGAATTTAAATCAGATTTTTACAACCAGATTCTGTGCAAAAAAGTACAGATTTTTACTTTGACTGATGACATGTTGACCCTATAAGGATGACAGACATTTCTGTGCATTTAGATAGTAGATGAGAATTCAACAGATAGTTGATGAGAATTCAGCAATATTGATATTATTACTACAGTCAAAGGGTATCGCAATGTATATGAAGTGCAACTCACACAAAATTCTCTCAGTTAGAAAGCATAACAAATTTGCAAACATGTTAACCAAGGCATGGCAGAATCTCAATACATGTAGGGTCAAGACAAAGTGCTCAAGTTCAAAACGAGCATCAGAATGGCGTGGTTGTTGGTGCCAGTTGGGGTAGTCTGGGGTGCCATTTACACTAGTGCATTACTTTCTTTTTTGTTATATTTAGCCTAGCATTCACACTACTCTAGCATCATTGAGCCATAAAAATGAAGCATTTTGAATGGACTAAAACAGGCATGGCTATCTAATTGCTCTCTCACTGGTCTTCTTGACTATTATATCGTTCCCTGATTTGTCGAGCCCTTCTTATATCCCTATTATGCAACCAGTGGCAAGTGTGAATGCCGACAAAACGTGAATGCCTAGTGAACATGAATGATCACATAGCTTTTGAATTTTCAAGGACAGTTTTCATTTTTAAAATGAAAACGCACTTGTGTAAATACTGCCTGGGTATTTCAAAAACTGCTGATCTACTGGGATTTTCACACACAATCTCTAGGGTTTACAGAAAATGTCCCCTAAAAAGGTGAAAATACCCTGCAAGGTCATTGAGTGGGTGAAAATTGCTTTGATTCCAGCGATCAGTAAAATTGTCAGTATGGTTTAAGCTGATATAAAGACAACACTATACAACATAAACACTTGTTACAACAGAAGTCTAGAGAAGAGCATCTCTGAACATAAAAAAAGTAAAACCTTGAAGCAGATGAGCTACAGCAGCAGAAAACCACATCGGATGTAACTCCTGTCAGCTAAAAGAAGCAGGAAACTGATGTTAGTGATTTACACAAGCTCTCCAAAATTGGACAATAAATGACTAGATTAAGCTCGCCTGGTCTGATGAGTCTGGATTTCTGCTGCAACATTTGGATGGTAGGGTCAAGATTTGACTTAAACTACATGAACGCAAGATTCCATCCTGCCTTGTTCAGACTGATGCTGGTGGTGGATATTTTATTGGCACACTGTTCAACAAATAAACCACCTGAAATTTTAACATTTCGTAACTGGTGCAATATAAAAGAAGATCGACTTTTTGTAAAAAAGTGCCAAAGTTTTATCTCCCTCACTGTCATGCACTCGCAAGCACAGCCTTTTGCTCAATTTGGGCAGATGAAAGACAGGAAGCGTGTCAGTTTTTCTAGTCTGCATAACACTAAGAGGAAGTACATGAGTTCACTGATGGAGAAACAGACCAGACGCACTTTGAGCTTTAAGATACCACTCAACCATCGAGCAAATGTAGATCATGGTTTGCATCGGGGGTTAAAAAGACAGACATCAAACCTGACAGGAAGCCATCTATGGTCACCGCCAGTACCCCTAAAACAACTTCCTATCCCAGTGTAACCTCACACCCTTCCCCAGCTGCCCTGGCTCAATGACTCGCTCTGTAAGTTTGGACTGAAGTCATTGCTGTGAGCAGTTTACTTCTAGAAATGCAACATGCATGAGCTTTCAAGGATTTTTCTGGAATCTGGTTCAAATAAACTGGGAGAATTGCTAATATCTACTAATATCCACTAAGGTTAAGTTACAGTAAATGCAAATGCACTTCATCAAGAGAACATTCAAATAGTGCATTTAACATTTTTGCATTTTTTAGCCAATGCTTTTGTCCAAAGTGACTTCCAAATGAGGAAGGCATCAAAAGACTCATCAAGTGACACTGACATAAAAAAAATCTCCTTTGCCTTGTCCTATAGCTCTCTCCATCATGGCTTTACTTTATTCCCTAATTAACTGGCTCTCATTCGATCAGCAGGCATATGCAGAGCTCAGATGGTCTTCATCTCTCCTGGACATCTGCTGTACTCTAGAGTGAGACTGGGCAATACATCAAAAATTCATTATATATTAGTGGCGATTTGGCTGGTGATATGAATTAAAGTAACATTGTGAATATGGCAATAATTTTAAGCAATAATGGCTCCTTGGCCATTACGTTTCCTAAAGACTGCCTCATTACACTCATCTTGCAGACTTTCAACTTGGTATGTGAAAACATGCATTGGTTATATTAAAAACTGGACGTTAGTCTTGTTTCTTGCATTAGCCATTTGAAATATATGTGGCGATAATTATAATAATGAAACAATTATCAATTAATTAGCTTTTGTACATTTAGCATAAAGGGACATTGATTTGATTATTTCAAAAACTAATTTTTTTGTTCATTCTCTTACATTAAGCACTTTAAATATGGCAACCAAAATATCATTAAAATCATTATTAAAAACCAAAATTTAATTAAACTTTTCTTTGTACACTTGGTCAATAACGATACGAGAATATGCTTTAATCCAAAATATTTAATTTAAATCAACATCTGGATAACTCATGCAGCCCTATAGACCTTGCTAGAACACCACCACCCTGCTGTGACAGGCCACCTACTCTCATCTATGCATTAAACCACATCACAGTACATACAGCAACAGCCAACTGTGCAAACACCTATACTGGAGTATGTTCTAGATGCATGCACTGTACTGATCGACTCTAGATATGTCAGTTGTATTATGCTTCGAAGCTCTACACATCTGTAGCCATCCTTAATACAAAGCTGTCGAATAAACATTATGACACACTTTCATATTCTTTGCCAATGTGCACATCATATTTTGCACTGTGTCAGTACATCCCATAAGTGCACATTTGTTGATTTGAAAGCGAGCAGCAGCTGCCTGGTTATATATGTGAGAGTATATGTGTGTGTGTGGATGCATGGGTGAAGGGGGGGGTGGAGGGCTTTACTAGTAGTTCTACCAGTCACCTTCAGTAAAGCTAAGACGGTCTACATGCTAGATTAGCGATCTCATCCACAGCATTGTGTTCACTCATAACACAACCGTCCAGGAAACCACAATAGGAAATTACTGCTATTCAGGCCTATGATTTACATTATAGCAGATTTTATGTGGTGGTCTGGAGTAGGCCAGTCACGATAAAGAATTTTTGTTGTGTGATATATTGTCACAGAAATTGTTGCGATAAGCGATATTATTAAGATAATTTCATGCCACTTCTTTATATAATTATAATACAACAGCATAGTAATGTAAATAGCTATAAACCCTTTCAAGGGACAAAGAGTTTCCATTATTAAGATTATTTAGATTCTGTAATTTGATGTTAAAAAGGTATGATCATGTTAAAGGCATGTTAAAATAACCTATTATATATACACTATTAAATGTTCAATTATAAACCTTGACACCAGTAAAGTAGATTGTAAATGTAATTGTAAAATTGCTTTAACAATATTTGTGAATTTGGAAATATTTATTGCAACACCAAAACTTATCAAGGTCATGTCCAAGTATTGCAGTCGATATATGGATTATTGTGATAGGCCTAGTCTGGAGAACGGAGTGAGTTTCAGATTGAAAGCTAGATAATAATTAAAAAGTAATCATTTGTTTTAAAAATGATTAATTTTTATATAATATCTATATAATATTACTTATATGTATATAATATTAGGTATTATTAGTGGTTGACACATCTTAAAGAAAATCTTGACTGATAGCCAACATTAAGTCAATATAGGATTTAATGCAACTGCAGTAATATTTCAATTTATTTAAGATAATATTTACTAGAATAATTGAATCATAGTTGAACCATAATAACTAATTATTATACCATTTAATTATCAAACTATTTAATTAAAAATACAAATACTGAATATGATACACCAGACATGAGCAGTGCAATGTAATGTTATGGAACCAAATACAAAAAATTGTTTTAGTTAGTGATTCATGTGCACAATGAGGGCAATAAAACTTGTGACAGTAAACTGATGCCTCTTCTATTTATGCCATACTGACACACAATGACTCTGATTTGCCATGAAAGAAACATTTATTTGCTATTTTGGATTAAATGATGAATAAATAATACATGCTGTAAAGTACACTGAACATAACAAACAATGAATACATGAACATTGGCCATTTGTTCTGTTAATGCGATCTGAAGAAGTGTTGACCGTCAACTGACCTCTGACCTACACAAACAAAACCAACCCTAAGCTCAAATGCTGCATTCCATGCCCTCTAAATAAGAGACGCTGCTGTAAAATAGCACTCCGAGTGGCAACATACATGTGTGCCATTTCACACAATGAGCCCGAACTGAACATAATGATGCTTTCTGTTGAAGAACAAACAGCTACGCAGTCAGATTGTGTTTTCTCATGCTAATAGAGCACAGAATGAACATATCGGCCCTTTGGAGTTAAGCGGACTAAACTTCTCCTCTGGCAACAAACGCACATAATAGATTTGACTACTCGCATCCATTTATATACAAATAGGCTTGACAGTTGTAGAACTATGATTGTCTGAAGAAAAATGTAACTAAGAATATGCAATGTATTAAACACATTTATAAAGTGTTGCATACAGACAATAAAATAAAAATCCTGAAAATGCTGTATTATGCATGCCAGGCCAGTAGGTGGCGATGTAAAGAAACACTATGTAGCAGTGCACATACAGTCCTGTAGTCCAACAGTGCTGTTCTCACTGTCAAGTACTCATACATGCCAATATTTAATACATATGCGCATGATGGCACCGTTTACAAAATCATTTGTGTTCTTCTTTTTGTTGCTTTTACTTTTTTAAAATAAAAGCTATATTAATATTTATATTAATATTTAAATCATACTAAAACAGCATATACATAGCCCTAAATGAAATCTATTTCACATATTATTTTCTCAGTTTAGGAGGAAATGACAACAGAGAACCTGACATGTAATTTTTTCTGCAGTTAAACTGGTTTCAGATGTGCATGTCTGTAGCAATGCTCTCTTGCAGAAACCAATATCACAGGAGATGACAACCTTTCGCTTTTAATCCAATACCAACAGCTGATTTCATTACCATTCTGATTCATTTTATGTGCGTGGAGGGAAACGACCGCTTTTTGGAAACAGAATTACTTGTTCCTAAAGGCTGTTTTCAAACAAACCACATATACTTTGGTCTACATCTAACAATCAAAATACTCGCTAAATAAAAGGCTACAAAAAAACCCCAACACATTTATCATATCAACAATCACATACGCCATATTGAGCGGCCCATGATTTGCAGGCACGTTGAGGTGAAATATTCTGATCTACTGTAGTGCAAGGATCCAAATCTGTTTTGATTTTACTGCATAGGAAAGCAGCAAACCTCCCTTCTGACATCACAAGTTTCTTATTCTGAGAGGAATGTTGCAATCTGAAGCGCTCTGTTTGGATGAAATCTCTGATCCCAGAGGCCTGATGTAGTTGAATACTGATGGAGTAAAAGAGACGGTGAAAGAAAAGCCTCCGCACACTTTACATATCAATGCCTGTCTCAAGCCACAGTTCAAAGGCTGTGAAATCCAATGGAAATGCCCTCGTGTATAAACTTCAACCTGGCACACATGACCTGAGAATGTTTACTGGCATACGGTGTACAGTTCAACTGTGTTTTTTTTCTAAAAGTCCAGAAAATTAAAGGCGACGTATTGTTCAGATTTCACTCCCCTAGTGACGTAGGAAGGGGATCTTATTATATATTAGCACCCTTAACCTGAAAGTTCACACCCACAGAAAACAAAAAATTGCAAATGCTCTGTCACTGAATGTCTCCATAGACTCTCGAAATCCAATTTTTGAAGAAAATGTGTTGAAAAATGTTGATAAAGTGTTATATAATTACACAAAAGAATGTGTACTCCAAACTTTTAAGTTAAAAAGGCATAATATATGCGAGTTATCTCTTTTGTTGTTGTCGATACAACTGACACCTAATTGTCATCATTCGAAAGTTAAAGTAATTAAATAACGCATCAAATATATAAGCTATTTAAAGCACCCCACCCCCAGTGATACCGGTATTACTGGTGTTGTCACTAGTTGGTTAACCGGTGGGAAAATTTTGCCACCTTCACAACCCTAGTTAATACCAATGCTTTGTGCTCCAACTTTATATCCAAAATCAAGTATGCCACTTCATATTTTGAGAATAGTTCCCAATTTCCTTTCTGAATGTGCTTGTTAACGTTATGTATGGGTAATGTGGCTAAAGTCTTCACAGAGGTCAAAGATGAAGTGATTATTAATTTTGAAAACATTTACCATCAGCATGATTTATAGATTTGCTTGTTTTGTTGTTTCTGTCATATCAGAATAACATGTAAAATCTCCGCCCTCTTCAGCTCACTTGTATTTAGGGAACCATAAACAAGGGACAGTATCTTAAAATGAAACTTCGCACAGAAACATTCTGGGGACACTAAAGAGATTTATAAAATCACATTATATATTGTAAAAGCACATCATTTGTACTTTCAGAACCAAAATATTTATAGAAAACATTCAATGCACACAATGTATAACAACTAGTGAGCTTGTTTTAACATATACTTCATGCTAAGCACTCTGAAATGGGGCCATCAAGTTTACAGTAGAGGCATCACAGGGCTACAGTGCTATTATGAGTTACAGATCTCTCCTGCGAGAGATCTCAATCTCTTTCCTGCTCCCGAGAACACAGAAACTAGCCAAACGCCACCTCTTGCCAGAATCTCAATCACATGCTGCGGCCAAGTGGACCCTGCTCTCATTTCCATAGACAAACAGCAGCAAAAAAGAGTGCCACAATGAGTTCTCATTAATGCTACTGTGTGTTTGCATGCGTGTAATCTCACTCTCATGATAACAATGCTGCTTAATATGTTTAGTTCATCCCCTGGCACACTGACCTGCATAATTTAACTATTTATTATCTAATTGTAATTTTCACTTTATTATTATTGTTTTTACAATAAGATGGAATACATCCTTTAATTAATGAAAGAAATAATATATACATATTATATACTACATAATAATATTATTCAAACTACTTATTTAAAATGATGTAAAACAACACAATTCTTGAGATTTGTTAGAAGAAACTTAATTCTTTTATGTCCAATCCACTTAAATTTGCAAAATTAAGTTAATCAATTTGTGTTGGGACAACATGAATGATTTGTGTGGGACTCTTCATTTTTTGGTGTATATATAGATTTATTTTTACACATTTTTGATTCACTTCAAATGTTGACTTCTGTATACACACAATAAATAATCAAACACATGCACACATTTATATATGTATATATACAAATCGGCTGTGTAATAGTGCTTACTTTGATGCTTTTAAACTTACTGACAGCAAAACTTATATTTTTACCACATCATGCATTTAATCTATATTTAATCTCATTGTCACCATCTCTTTCACATGAGATTTGCTGGCAAGTTTATATATATATAT
>CAIGQW010000596.1:9627637-9642266 GCA_903798125.1 Danio choprae
ATAAATAAATATATAAAACACTAATCTAAACTGTCCTAACGGCTAAACTAAAAGACCTAGACTGCTTGGATGAATCCACAACAGGTTAATCAGATTAGAGGTGTGTCAAACTCATTGAAAATTCAAGATGATTTCATAATGACAAATCGTTACACTCGCTAGTTAAACTGACCTTGCTAACTGCTGACGCATTTCAAAGACAAAGAAATCAGTATGACACTGAAACTTCAGTTACAGTTGCTCGAACTAATTAGATCAAGACGTGGTTTGGCAATGTAAGAAAGCAGTTCAGTCCGTGCTGATTAAATCAGGAGTTCCAGATAAACAAATTCAAAAGACCTACATCCTCAATGAACCGGCGATAGGTTAAGTGGGAAGCGCAACAGATGTTACACAACATATTGACATTACGCTATTCCACGTTGACCTGTCAAAGCCAACAGGCAGCTCTGACCTGTTCGAGCACGTTTTAGAAGTATCTGGTGATGTCGAAGACGGGTCATCATCTCTCTCGCTCGAGCTTAGGAAGTGCTTAAGGCAAGCTCTGCACAGCGAGGTCATTCTGACATTCATTTTGTGAATTCCCAGTTGAGCTTGCTCCAGATCCGCAGCTCTCTGATGCCTGCAGCAAATTAGCGAGCGCGGATTGCTGTGTCCGATCATAACAGCAACTTTCTTTCTAAACGGTTGACCTTCATAAGGTGGTATATGCATTTCAGGATATTGCAAAAAACTTCACATCCCCGAGCAACAGGAGGCACTTTGAAAACCTGCTCCCAGTTGTTACACACCTGTTGGCTCACCCTTAAGGGAATTTTGTGTATTTTGGGGGAGGGTGGGCTTCTTTTGCATGGGTTTTGCAATGACAGAAATGTGACAGTACTCCCACCATATTGTTTTATAGTTTGTCCTAGATCCTGCGCATATGCCCTGAGATGATTGAGCTCATTTAAAAATAATTTCTAAAGCCAAACGTCACCAAACTTCCTAAACGTTAGACTCGCCTCAAAGGGACTGGTAAAGCCAATAATGTGTTAAAATCCCTTAAAAGAAAAACAATGTTTGGATAGCACACAAAGCCACAGTTTAAAAGGAAATCAATTTGGCTGGACAGTCTGAGCAATTACTGTGGTCATGTTGTTTTTTTGTCCTGGTGAATAGTCCGTGGGATCCAGCTGACCAAAATAAAACAGCAAGGTAAATTACATCATTATTGTGTTTTTCCTCTATGCACACAGTCCAACTGTCAATGAGTTCATAAAGAAACTTTCTGGTCATGTTTGCCACCTGCTTTAAGGGCTATAATAAAGTAGGCTCTGCCATCAGCTGTTTTCATTCACCTTTAACCTCAGCCCTTGATCTTTAAAGTTTTTATTCTCTGCACCACTAGCAACACCAAACAGGTTAATGGTTGATAGATGGCCACACAATTAAACTTACACTATAGAACACAAGCGCCCGTCCACTTATTTTTATATTTCCCATTCATTTTTAATAGGGATGCACAATAATTCAGCTGCCATATTGGTACTGACTGATACCTTCAACACTGCATATGTAGACACACTGTTTACAAAAGTTTTTGCAAGAAGAAAAACAGACAGGAAAGATTTTGCTGCCATTGAAATAGCAATTTGTAAATGATTTTGCACAAAGGGACTGTCAAAACAAGCGATGTTCGCATAATATGTGGACAAAAAAAAGACAACAATTGCTGTATTATGCATGCCAGGCCTGTAGGTGGTGATGTCAATTTATTAAATAAATAAAACAATCATCTGTGCACATATGTTCCTGTTGTCCACCATTGTTGTTGAATCAACATAACTTTTAAAAACCTGTATGCATTTTAAATGCATTTTATGATGTTGTGTAAACAGTTCTTACAGATTCAAAGGTAATGTAATTTTTCAACCAGATACTTTGCTCTTGAACTACATTATATTATAAATAGTTTGAAATTATGTGGATTAACTGATTTAACTGATTTAAGGTTTAAAAGTTATCTTTAATAATGAGATTTATTTTCCTTTAGAAAGATTGAAAAAAAAAAGATTGAAAAACAAAAGAAGAAAAATGGAATAGACAATGGCATAGACCTACCCTGTTCAAACGTTTTTAAAGGAGATGAACCTAATAATATGTTTAACAAATTATACACTTTAGATTTAACTACAAAAAAATACTGTCACTCAACTCACTGTTTAATCCCACCTACTTGCAGTTTCCGGGTAGTAACAGAGTGGCCAATCATAAGGCTAGTTCCTACTGCTGAAGACAAAAACATAACGAGACATTCCCAGATCCTTTCAGGACTTTACAACATCTCAAAGAGTCTTTCATGATTTACCTTTTTAATACGCACACGTCGTAATCGCACATAAACGACGCAAGCTAAACAGATGGCAAGCCCCGACAGCATGAAAACTTTCCTGATCTGTAAAGCAAACAAATCTTTGCAGGTTTCTTTTGTTCCGAAAAACTCGACATAACTGTACTTCATAAATGATCAACCAAACGTCTAAAAAGCCAACGGAACTGCGTGTTCTAGATGCTTAGATGGACAAAAACAATGACAAAACGCACTGACAGCGCAGCCAAACCACACTGCGCATGAAGGCATGTTGCACACATAATACCAATGGCAGCCTTGAGCAAAAGCGGACGAAAACAACTCTACAAAACTTTTGGTGTGTGTGCGTGTCATTTATGTCAAATAATCTAAACTGATTCTTGTGGAGTAGTGACAGAGACAAACATCCGCACCCAGTCAATGTAGCGACAACACAACTTCCCTTGTTCTCTTGTCAAGAGCTTTAAAATGCGAAAAAATATGGTAAATTTCCTGTCAAAACATTGAACCCTCAATCGAGAACATTCGATCTTAACAAAAGCCAAAACAAGATGGATCCTCCAAATGAGAGAAAAACACATTCAGACAGGGTTATACAATGACGCCGAATTTGAAGTTTGGCATTTCTGATTTGTTGTTATTTAAAGAGCGTTATATCTAAACAAACAAACTGCATATGAATATCTCATTGTTTTCGTATAATATAAATAATCAAGTGATTGGCATTCTTTAAAGGCGTATAAATGTCCGTTTTCACTATAAAACAGCAACAAAAACAATCAACAAATAAATAAATAACTGGCTTGTGAGGTTGTGCTAGCTCGCTAGCAGGCCAAATGGAAAGTAACAATCACCATTTTTGTCAAAAACACGTCTGGATTTGTCAGATAGCATATAAATAAATATATTCGATTGGTATCTATATAAATATGTGCTTAAATCCTGTGGATGTCAAACGTTGGTATGGATTTGAAGAGAAAGGCGATGACAAAACACTCAAAGGACACAGAGCAACATTTCTGCCTTTGAACACTGACAACGAACAAATACCGTCGAGAAAAATCAGATTTTTTAGCTGAGTTGTGTTATTTAAAAAATAAACCTCAGTTATTCTTGCCTTTGTTGCTGGCCGCACTGACAACCATCAAAACACTTTTGTTGTCAAAAGCTGATCACCATCCAATAAACCATTATACTCGCTTTGACAACTGTTTTTCTGAGCAGGCGGACGCGTAGAATGGTTTAAAACCAACAGGAGATGCATTTTAGGGCTGTTTCAGTGAATATCGGAGATATTTGACGGCTAAAGCGTTACAGTAATTGTGTTGTTTATATTTTAAAGGATACAGTTTCACCACGTCGGTGTCCATTCGTCTTTTGCCCGGACTTGGAGACGACATCTTTATACACTCCTCTTTCAGATGACCGAAGCTCAAATCTTCTGCGACTGATTCTCGATCCCTTGGCCTCTACCGAAACTGAGTATTTTTGAACATTGGCATACGGCAAGCTGTCGTTTGGAGAGTTATTTTTCGCCCTCCACTTTCTGTCCGAAGCGGATAGTACTGGTAGTCCTCTGCCCGCACTGCTCTCTCTCTCTCTCTCTCTCTCTCTAACACACACACAGCTATCTATCCCTCCGCCGATGACGTCATGTCTGCGCGACGAAAGGTGTCCCCCTCCTCTGCGGTGTTTTGGACGTGTCATAAATACGGGACGACTCAAATTTGTAGTACGTTCAAAATTGTAAAGTTTTTAGATAGCTACAAAGGCAACTGGAGGCCAAAACTCCTCTGTTATGATGTATTTTAATCAACATACTTGTCTTTAAACGCTATTACATTTTTTATGGTCAACACTGATAATAAAAGACACGATTCAACATTTTCTTGTTAGTGACATAATAACATTGCAATTTACTAGTGTGTAAAAGACACAACAGTCAAATGTTTTAAAGATGGTGCATCCCTTTAAGACAAAAGTATGACAAAACATACATGGTGAAAACCAGCAAAAGGAATATTTTTATTCAATTTAAGCAGACATTTGCATGCACGATGCAGAACACTACAGACAAAACCAAAAATATTGGCACTCTTTTTCTATATATGGCATCTATTTCAGCTGGTATATGCGTAAAAGATAGGTCATAAATTATACATAAAAATGTTGTTCATCCATTCACATTTATGGAAGTGAATATATATATATATATATATATATATATACACCTACTTTGCCAAAAAAAAGACAAGCCTGCAATCACTGGTTCTCCTTAGCTATACTATAATATCAAAAAAGTTAGTTTTTGATACAACTACCATGTTGTCCAGTGTAGTAAGGTGGTATTGGACTATTTGGCAGTCCATGAGAGGTAAAGAGCTTTGGTCTGTTGTTGCTCAAAGCCCGAATGGACAGACCTAAAATTAAAGCATTGTGGAAAAGTTAAGATTTCTGAGAAGAACTCTGCCAAAACAAGGTCTTTCAGCACAGTCCAGCTCGATCCGTGTAGATTTACTGTCCCAACCAAACCCAATACTGTAAACAAGACTCACATGATCAAGAAACACTACTGTAAATATGACAAAGACCCACTAGGTTAACATCACCAGGGTTTCCCAGTCCAACACATACTACTGGGATGGGGATGATACCTGCCACTGTCGAAATATTGAAAATACCCTTTTTGATTTGTCATGAGGACCCTGAGTGAAAAGTAAAAACAGAGCGTCACAGGAATGAAAAGTGTTTATTAGTTTCAATAAAACACTGATTTGTTGAATGTGGTTCACCTGAGTTGGACTGGCTCCTATTGGATTGAGGCTTTGTTTCATGGATGAAAACAGGGCAAGCACTGCTTTCCAGCCTGGTTGAGAGAGCTCTGCTTCACAGCCAACAAAATCAGAGTCATCCTGATTGTCGTCCTCTTTTTCCACACTCACCCAAGGACACCAGTCTCTGTGCTGGGCTACTGGGTCAAATACATTTCTGTGCAACGGGCCTTCCTGTAAAAGGAAAACGATTAAAGTTTTGTTTAGTATTTTATAAAACTATTGTTATTCAAACAATAGGACTAAAAGATAAAACAAATGTACATTAAATTGCATTTATGGGTGCACTGTGATCCTCACATGCAGACACTTAATATGCCATCAATGTATCTTGCATGCCTCAGGACATTCTTATACAAACTACTGTTACACTGTTACACTTAAAATTGCATTTTAGTTGCTTGTCTTATGCAAATCGTGTAAAAAAAAATTATATATATATGAAAAAAAAATATATATATGTATATATGTATATATGTATATATGTATATGTATATATGTATATGTGTATATGTATATATATATATATATATATATATCTATCTATCTATCTAGTAAAACAAAAATATATTTTTCAATTTTAAACAATAAATCTTTCTTACAGGGCCACTGGCAGAGGAGAGACGTGGCCGTTTTGTCTTTCTCTGTGGACTAGAGGGCACATCCGTGGCCTGGCCCTCTCCTTGGCCCCTGCTGCGGGTCATAGGCCTCTTACCCCTGGACAGGGGGCTGGGATGCTCCTCATGTGGGGTAGGGGAGTCCCTGCTTCTGGTGCGTAGAGGTGTACTCTCTGTCTATATGCACAAGTTAATAGTTCCACAAATTAAACAGATGTGAGTGAATAACATGCAAATATATATATATTATACAATCACAGTTATGTTTATATGACAGTTAAGGGGATACTTTACCCAAAAATAAGAATTTGGTCATCGGTTAGACAAACTTAACTTGTTCCAAACCTGTAGAAACCTTATAGAAAGCTGAAAACCTGTGTCCACTGACTTCTATAATATTTGTTTCTCCTACAATGCAAGTCAATGGTTACAGGTTCTCAGCTTTATTCAAAATATCTTTGTTTGTGTTCAACAGAATAAAGATATTCATAAAGGTCTGGAACTACTTGAGGTGAGTAAATTTTCATTTTTGAGTGAACGATCTCTTTAAACTTACTCTACTTACATAAATTACTCACCTGCTCAGAGCGTGTGGAGTCTTGACTACGTAACTTCATGCGACATGGTGTGGGAGATTGGGATGGTGAAGTTGGTGTCCCCTTATCTCCGCTCATCCCTTGAGTTGGAGTCACAGAAGTAGAAGATGTTGGAGACTGCGGCGGGTTTTCAGCCTCTAAAACAGTATCCATTTGATAGAAGTTCCACATTCCTACTTTTCTCATGCAGTATGAACAAGTGAGGATGGGCAGATTCATAGCATGGAGCGACGGGCTGCATAAAAACAAAGCCAAAGAGTAAAGTTAATCAAAAGTCTGCCATGTCTAGATTATCAAATATCATTGCTTGGATATTTTTTTTACCTGGCTGCCCAACCACAAAGGGCTAAGATACATGCTGCCACTTGTACAGACAGAGGATCAGATGAAACCTTAAAAGGAGAACTGCCTTGCTTCACTTGCTCATCCTCAATCAGCTGTAGGAGGACACTTATAATATCTTCAGCCAAGGTCTGAGGAAAAGAAAATCCATGATGCACAGTAGGGTTATTTATGGAAATCCTGTTAAAAATGAAATATCATACCATGGCTTTGAGTTGCTCAGGCTTCATAGCAGGCAGCTGCTGTTCTAGGAGGCAAGCGCTCTTAAAACGGTCTAGAAAAGCACCGAGTAATACTGTAGGCTCATTAATAGGAACCATCCAGAAGCGATCTGCAAAAAAACTAAATGTTATTCGTTTCTGATTAGCAGACACAGATAGGCTACGTATTCTCTCAAAATACCTGGACATGGAAAATCTGGCCAGGAACAGAATTTCTCATGCTGCGTTTGAAGCTGCTGGAGCACCTCTGAAATCCGGCCTTTGTCTAAAAAAAAAAAGCAAAAACAAATAGATAAATTCATGCATGCATACAAAATATGGCTTTAGAATTAATATAAGAAAAACTCACATTTCTGGAAGTCTAAGGTCGCTTGGATTGATGCACAAAGGAAAGCCTGGCAACTACAACACTTCAACATGTCACAGTCTACATTGATCCAGCCGTATCGTGCACATCTCAGAGGTGAAAGCACACGGGGCTTTCCGGCCCATTTCAGACAGTGCTTATGTTAAGGATGAATTTTGCAAAGGCAAAGAATGGAACAGAAGGTCTGATTGTCTTTTCTTTCTAGCATAAAGGCAAGATTCCATAAGGAAAATGAGATCAGTTCTGATTTTATGGTGACTAATAGTCAGTCATATTGTTTCCATTGTATTGCAACAATGTTTTCATTCAATCACAGCTTTTCTAACAGAGATGGACCAATGGCTAAATGTATGATGCAACATCTTTAAAAATAAATCAATTAATAATCAATAAAGAGTCCAACAAGCAAGATTACAATTAATCTATAACATACATTTAATTTAATATGCAACAGAGACTGGTTTTTGGTTTCTCAAATCCAGCTTTAGACACGGATAATATTTCCACAGCAACCAAAAGGATATCGAGTAGGATTCCACTCTGTTGAAAAAAGCCTCTTTGTTTGCTGCTTCGCAAGGAGCTTTTCCAAGGCCATTTGGAGATAGTGTGTTTGGATCCTGCTGTGAACTGAGATATGAAAAGAAAAGTGGACACATAAAAAAAAAGAAAGACTAAATGTAGGCAAAAATTTTACTTCATTGTTAATTTAATAAAAGACCCATTTAAATAGTGATTTTATTTCTTCAGTTTTGTACATTAAAGGATATTTAGCTGAAACTGTGGTCCTTGGTGATTCATAAAATGAAAGACAAAGGCTATAGACACTATTAACAAAATGAATAGCCATAGCTACACTTGAGGTCTTATAAAGCAAAACAGTCAGTCTATGCAAATTTTTTTGACCTACATTTAGTCCAGTCACACTGAATGATCGTGAACATGATAGTCTGAAATGTACGCTTTCAATGAGAAGTCACATATCAAATATTGTGAATTGGTTCAGTTTTGATTCACAAGACCTCAACTTATCATCACAAGCCACAAACATTTATTTGTTTTGCGTGCATACTTTATTTTACTTTAAGAGTCAGTGACTTGCATTTTATGAATCACCAAGAAACATGGTTTGTTGAGGTTCTGTTAAAGAAATTAAAGTCACTCCCTGAATGTGAAAACTTTAACATGCGTTTAGGTGCGAACTAAACCTTTAGATAAAAACAACCTGTATGAGCTAACAATGCAAGCACTTTTACTAATTTGAACAGAGAAAATTTGGTTTAAAATATGGAAACAGATGGTTTACTGTCAAGATTGTCTACCAACTAATAACAACCAGCTGCAGGTTGACAGGTAAATAAATAACATGTTTGTTTCTAATGAGTCTTTAGCTGGTTTGTCGATTTTCGCCACTGCGGTCTTGTAGTTTGAACAAGACAAAATCCATTTTGGGTCATCTATTGTGTACTAAAACAGCTACCGGCATTTTCCACTAGGGTTTTCAGTAAAAACTTATCTTTATGTTGGATTGTTCACCGCCCCTCTCCTCCATTCTTCCCGCACTTTCACACTTTTCTCCAACTTCCTTCTCATTACAGCTGAACTCTTACCAGTTTAACACGCTGTCTTCCGAGGCGACCCCTTCGTTGAGAAGTTCTCGCACTTTCAGAGGCGATACAAGAGGAGATTTGTTTTGTTTTTCGCCGTTTTCTGGCCGATTTGCACGGCTGCCAAGCGCCGCCATGTTCGGTGTCTGTCTCTAAACCCTCCCGCAGCAAAAGATAAACTATCAGCATTTTCACACAGTTCCGCCCCTCCATTGCAAAAATCTACAATGGGAACTGTTTAATAAACTTTATATTATTTTGTGTATTACTGCATTACAATAATTTAATTGCAAAAGTTTCTGAAGTACATACACTTATACTATGATATTTTCTTTACAACTGTGGTGGGGCACTTATCGATGCTCTCCTCTCATCCCAGTTATGTTAATATTTATAGGCAAATAAATACAAACTATATTGATTAGCTAAGCTTGTAAATATAAGGAGCTAGTTTTATATAGTCTATGGGTAGGATTTTTTTGTTGAGAAGCCCCTTTAAATTAGTAATCAACATCAGATAAAAGTAATCAAATCTGTCACTCCAAATGACAGATTTGTGAAAAGGTATTTGGACATACTTGTCGTTTGCACAATCTGCAGTAAAAATAATTTATAAAAAGGACTAAAATTACTATTAATTGGACATTATCTATATATTTTTTTCTGATTTCATAAAGAAATACATTTTGATGCATGTTTTTTTTTTTTTTTTTTTTAGAAAATGACATTTGGTCAAAATCACAAATGTTATTCCACCAAATGTTATTGATTTCTTAACTATTCTGAAGTTAAAACCTTGGTATTGTGTTGTCTGAAAATGAATAAATGCAGGGCACCTTCTTTGTTATTTGCTGGAAAAACAAAACTCTAAATGACAAAATTTAATTGTAAATTTGGAGGAATTGTAGTTTACAGAATAGAGCCAAAATTACTTTTTATACAATAAAACAAACAGAAAAAATATATAAATAAAGCAATACAGTAAATGTCCAAGACTGGATGATAAACAAATATAAACAAAAAATATAATAATAGACAGGGTTAGTGTGCATGATCATATTCCCAGTTGCTAGTATAGGTTTCCAAGTTTTCATGAACAGGTTCATCTTAATATTTACTACTAATCGTAATCTCTAATTCATTCATTCATTTTCTTTTTCGGCTTAGTCCCTTTATTAATCTGGGTTTGCCACAGTGGAATGAACCACCTGGTAATTTCTCTATTTGAATTATATTCACCAGCTCTTTAAGTCATCCTGTTTCTATGGACATATCTGGACAGGGAGATGGACTGTCAAAATGACATTTTAATTAAAATCCTATATCATAATTGAGAATTTTAAAATAGTTTATTTTCATTTCTTTCCATTTTTGTGTCATACATTAATATTGTTCATAAATACATTTCCAAATTTATTTTAATATGCACCTTTATTTAACATGTAACGAGGAAATCTCTTGAGAGATAACAAAAGAAAGCATATAGATTTTTGTCTTCATAAAGTTTGACGTTTATTACGAAGACTTTTATTTTGACAGGTATAAAAAAAAAACAACTAATTATGTTCTGATTATTTTCATAGCTTGTTTTTGTATGTGGCCATCTTGGAGGTTATTTTTTTTCCACCAGCGTTTCTGCCTTCACGTTCATTTTAAAGGAGACCCGGCCAGGTCCATTTATTTCATTTCAGCGTCTCGTTCCGGGGAGAATGGGCTAAGTTATGCCCTGCGCTTCGTCTGTGTCTGTTGAAGGAAGCCCTGCAGTTTGCCATTGCGTGTAGGTGGATGATTTCGGCGTGATTTCTGGAGCGATGTCCAATATTATCTATAGGATGTTTGGCGCAGAAGGAGCCCACAGCCCGGACAGACTCAATCAGTTTGAGCGACTGTCTGGAAGGCCTCCGATAAGAGCCGCAGGTCAGTGAGTGCTTCGTTAACACCTTGCAATAAGCACAAAATCAACAATTTCTTTCACAGCAGTCGCTTTTTATGTAATATTTATGAGAAAATTAAGCACACGTTATTTTATATTGCACATCTCTCGCACTGCTAGCATCTAGCATTAGCCGGGTCGCTAACGTCAATTCCTTTGTTTTGAAAACAAACTTGTCCTGTTCGCATCTGCAATTATTATATTTATCACATTTCATATTTTCCTTAAACTCGTGTTTTTTGTGGTCGTTATTTGATGGTGGCTTTAGTGTCACCAAAATTGCGTAAACATGGTTAGCTTGACAACTTCATTTGCATTTTAGCCACAGCTGTCAAGACTCATTTTGGAGGTAAACTAAGTGATATCAATATTTTTAACGAGTTATGAGTGGATTTAATTGAAGTGAAGTGGATTCAAGTGAAGTTTATTAAGCATCTCCATAACTGAAGGCATGTTTTTCTACAATCGTTTCTGTTAAATGTTGATTTATAGACTGTTATACTGTTATAAAGTGCATAAATGGCTAATATATAAATGAATATGCATCTAACAGCAGCTAGTTCTTAAACTTACACTTTTTTAATTCCAGGTTTAATTTGTTTTAGGTCTGAAAGAACAAACTTGTTTACGATCTTGTTGCAATAAGATAAATGTATAACAGAAATATTTATTTCTAGATTACATGCAAATGTCTGAATGTTCTACACTAAGTGATTTTAGATGCAAACCACCAGTAAAAACAATAAATGTGACCGGGATTCCACAGAATTACGTCGTATCCAGTGTTAATGTTTATAGTTCAGAGATATATTTCACGTGGCCTATGTTTGGATTGTTAAATAGTGCCACAGATCAGCACATGGGTAAATACAACTCCATAAGTAAATAAAAGGCCAGCTCTGTCATGCAGTCTGGTTTTACTCAAACACTCCTGTGAGCTTTGCTTTTTTAAAAATCTTTCATCAAGACGTAAACCATCATGATCACTTCAGGCGGATGTAGTGTAATACAGCATTTTTACAGTGTGACATTTAATGATATTCATGCCACTCATCGAATAGCCTGCAGCTCCAGCCATCTGCATCCTCATTCCTGTTTATATATGATGAGTGATTAACTGATGTTTAGACTTGGTGAAGAATATATAGCGAATATAATGAATGCATTTTACACAGGCATCTAGCATTATGAAGAATTCAGTGAGTTAAATGGTACACAAAGGATGTTCTAAAGATGTATTTTGATAGTGGTTCTGCTGACAATGTAGCCTCCTTTGCATATGGCAATCTGTAAAAACCTCAAATCAAGTCATGTGACCTGCTTTTTATTTGTAGCAGAAGTGACTCATGCTGTCATAGTCATCCATTTTGATTATTTTTTATTGTTTTTCATATTTTTGAGAATGCATGACAATGTGCTCTGTCGTATACATACCAGTTATCAGTGTTTTCAATTGTTTCCAAACAGTGAATCCAGAGTCCAGACATTTCAACACTGTATATTAAACAGAAATCCAGTGGGCTTGGAACAGCTGTAAATATCAAGGGAATTTTATTTGTGCGTGTGTGCGCACACATGCAGGACTAGAAAAGTAATATACTTAGTAAAAACACCAATTTATAAATTTAAAATAAGTATTATCTTAAGTTCTGAACTATTTGACTGAAATCATGATAACAATGTGAATGTATGCAAAATCTGTATAATTTTTTTCCTTTCTCAATTCATCCTTATTTCTATAGTGCCTTTTACAATGTAGATTGTCAAAGAAGTTTAACGTGGCTGTACAGTAACAGTAAATTAAAACTGTTTCAGTTCAGTTGTCAAATTCTGTCAATTACTTGGTAAAATTAGGGAGATCCTGGCCAATTTATTTGATAAGTCCCCGATCCAATACATGCCACTGGATTGTTTTCATACAGTGGATAGCGATTAAAAAAAATAGCCAAGATCAGCTCATAGTTTGGAATCAACTTGGCTTACCTGACCTGTATTGTTTTTTTTTTAATGTATAAGAATTAGTGATCGCAGTTTTATTCCATTTTAAAAAGTGCAGTTTAATGATTTATTGTGACTAACCGTGTACAAAATAAAAGTTTGTATTTACATGACATTTGTGCATGCACTGTTTATGCATAAATGCACACGCGCGCACACACTCAAGTGTATATACTTTAAAATTTTAATATTTATATATAATTTTGTTGTATTTAAATATTTATATATAAATAAACATTTACTGTACACATATACGTGTGTGTGTGTGTGTGTGTGTGTGTATAAGATATACTCACAAAATTATTTTTGTACACAATTAGTCATGATTAATTGTTTAGCAGCACTAACTTTAAACAATTAAATGCATCTTGTTGCTTTAGTAGTTGAAATAATAGTCTTTCCAATTAAAAGTATAAAGATTTTAACTTGCACGTAGTATTTTGTAATCTGGGGTGATCCTTCAATAGTCTTTTAATATGTCATCATCAAATGATTTGTAATGTATTTAAGAATTTTTGGTTACACTGAATGACCTTTTGTAGTGACTTTAAACCAAAAAGTCTAATTGTCGTTACTTTTTGCACAGTGGAATTAAAATAATTAAATTGAATACATTTATGATGTACATTAAAAAAATTTATTACGCATTTTTTGTTTGGATCCCTATATTAATCAATTTTTCTCTCTGACACACAAAAACAGTGCCAAATTTTAATATCTGCGGTTTGTTCTAGCATCGTTGTTCCCTTGTCATCACTTCAAGACTGCACATGTGTTTTTATGTTTCTCTTGGTTATGCACCAAAGGATCTTTATGCTGCTTTGTGGTCTAGATTATTGCACGGATTACTTGAATCTTGGTATGTGTGACAGTTTGTGCAAAAGCCATTTGTTGAGCCCTCGAGTGATGGGCAGGGTGTTTGTCTGTTTCTGTTTTCTGTTCGTTTTGCCATTGTCCTTTTTTGTTGTTGTTATTTTGTTGTTCTGTCTGACTGCGGTAATTGTGGTAACAGGCTCTAAGAAGAGAGTTAGCTGGATACAAGCTCGAAGAATCTTCGGCCATCCCAGCCCCAGTCTGCGGATCCCTAACAGGTTTTTAAGAGAAGGTGGGTAATAGGCGATGACCGCCTTTAAATGAACTTAAAAAAAAAAAAAAGGAAACCCACATAACAAATCTGGAGGCCTTCCCCATGCTGTCCCTCTCTTCAAAACTGCTCCTCACTGTGGTGTTAAAAAAATAATAATAATAAAAAAACAACATCGCTTTTATGTGCCAGGTCTCTTTCTGCTAAGCTTTTATTGGGGGCAAAGCTGGGGCAGGATGGCTTGGGTGTTAAAAAAAAAAAAAAAAGAAGAAATAAAAAGAAGTGTCGTCTGGTTGTGAGTTAGGGATGTGTATTGATCGCTTAGTTATTATTTTATATTGATTTGTGTCCATTTATTTATTTTTTTTATTGTTGTATAATTTCAATTTCCTCCTGTTTGTGTGTAGCTTTTGCTCAGGTGCGGCGTCCAGGTTTCAAGGCAAATTTATTGGCAGGAATTTGCAAGGGTGAGGCTGCTGGCTTGCACACGCTGTCATAGATTTGGTGGCCTGCGGAAAGTGTACGTCATTAATTTTTTAGAGGGTTGGATGTTGCATTAGGAAAGTTTTGTGTGCTGGAATTTAAAAATAAAACTAATTTTGATTTTCCTTGATTGGTATATATATTTTTTAAATATAGTTATATAAAAAATATAGTTATATATAGTTATATAAAAAAATAAA
>CAIGQW010000596.1:9642666-9678675 GCA_903798125.1 Danio choprae
AACATGTACACATAGACATCACCTATATACTATATAACTGCAGGTTAACTATGTTTATATATAATAACTTTAACTGTTAAAAGCTTTTAGTTACTAGTTCAAGTTTTTTGTAACCAATAAAGTTCTGGTAACTAATAACCTTAACTTTTCTGAATTTGATCGTAATGCAATAATGTGGGCCTTTTATAAAGCTGCTTTGAAACAATAATTATTGTGAAAAGTGCTATACAAATAAACTTGAATTGAATTATTATTTTATTGGAAAATGTATTAAAATACATTTAATAATGATATATTTTTTATTACTAAATGGAAATATTTATTGCATTAATATATACATTAATAGACACAAATGTTTTCCCAGTAATGCTTGTAATAATTTCATATATAATTATTCTTGTATAATGCATATATTATTTTAGTATTAAATAATTAATACATAATATTTTATGTTGTTGTTTATATTATTGTTTTGTAATATGAAAATATGCTAATCGTTTTTTAAATTTTAGTTGTTTCAGCTAAGTTGCTGTTCGTTGTGTTTTAGGAGAGTTGTTATAAATAAAATAGGCCTGGCTTACAAGGTTTTTTTTTGACTAGCCATGGTTGATTCATTGAGTTGCAGTTGTTTTGTTCAAGCTTTTTGGTGTGAGATATATTGTATTTGAAGTCACTATTGTGTAGTTGCTATATTCATGGCTAATCCTGACTCTTGAACTAAATAACTTTCCACCTATGTCCAGAGTCAAATTCTAAAGTAATAAATCTGGTTGGAGGTCATGAAGTTTACTCTGTATTTAATTGTAGCCTTAAGTATGCATGAACATGGTTTAATTTTTCTCAGGATGCTTCTAATAGAGCTGAACTAAAAATGTTCATTTCACAGGTCACTTTGTGAAAAACCAACTTGTGGATCTTCTTTCCAGAACTGTCCACTGGAGCTGTTTGACATTGTATTTCGCTTGCTTTGAATAATCCCTTGCCTTTACAGTTCAGTTCCAGACTAGCAGTGAACAGCAGATCTTGTTTTTCTTAACATCTGTCTTCAAAGGACTGATTTATCTCTGCGAGGACCCATCATCGTGGGCACTAATGAGATGTCTAACTGTTTATCTGTGTGTTGTCTCTTCATCATTTGGCTGATGTCTGTCTCTGTAGGTCACAGAGCTCCTCCGGCCCGGAGCGGCCATCGATGTGTGGCTGACAACACCAACCTTTATGTGTTTGGAGGCTACAACCCTGACTATGATGAATCCGGTGGCTCTGAAAACGAGGATTACCCACTGTTCAGGGAGCTGTGGAGGTTTCACTTCGCCACAGGGACATGGCAACAGATCCGCACTGAGGGTTTCATGCCCACCGAACTGGCTTCGATGTCAGGTAATATACTTTTTGTGTGTGTGTTTTTTTGGGGAGGGGATTTTGTGTCTTTTTTTTTGGTGGTCTCTTTAATTTTTGGTTTGTTTATTTTATTTTATTTTATTTTTTGTCTCTTTTTAAAGTTTTGTTCTTGTTTGTTTGCATCTTTTTGTTTTGTTTGGTATCTTTATAGTGATTGTTTGTCTTTGTGTTTGGTTTTGCATTTGTTTTGACTGTGTATTTTCTTTATTCTCTTTGTTTTAGGGCATTTGCTTTGTTTTTATATTTGGTTTTTTTGGTGGGTTGTTTTTTTTTTTTTTCTTTGTGTTTTTTTTGTATCATTTGGTTTGATCTTTGTTGTTGTTTTTTTGCTGGATAATTTTTGTTTAGTTTATTTTGTTTTGGGGTGTTTTCTAGATAGATTGTCTTTGGAGGGGGTGTTTGTTGGTTGTTCTGTATGCAGAACAGTTAGTTTTATCATTTAGAACATGTGCCAAAAGTCTATTGGCAAGACAGGTATTTTTTTTTTAAAAACCTTTTTCTTCTCTTAAACATCCTATTTGTATGGCACACAGCTGTTTTGCACGGAAACAACCTGCTTGTATTCGGCGGCACCGGAATCCCATTTGGGGAAAACAATGGAAATGACGTTCACGTCTGCAATGTTAAGTACAAACGATGGTCCCTCCTCAACTGCAGGGGCAAGAAACCCAATCGAATATATGGACAGGTACAAAAACCCTTAAGAAATTTGTGTAATACAAGTTATAACCCAATAATAACCACAACAACTGTCTTCTAAGAAACATATTACATTGTTAATTAAAAGTGTGATCTCTATTTGATGTTACAGGCGATGGCCATAATCAGCGGATTTCTATATGTATTTGGAGGCACAACAGGCTACATTTACAGCACGGATCTCCACAGACTGGACCTGACAACACGTGAGTGGATCCACTTGAAGCCAAACAATTCTCCAGATGACCTGCCTGAGGAACGGTAGGCACTTTTGACCTTTCCTTTCCTTTGAGGTTCGATCGGGTTTAATCATTAAAGAAGATTAATGGGGAAGAATATTTGAAACAATTACTTAAATCCATGTATGCATGCCACCACTTAAAATGTCAGTCTATAAGTGCATACAGTCAATTTCCTTGTAAATTTGTTTCCTCTAGATACAGACATGAGATTGCCCATGATGGACAGAGGATATATATTCTAGGAGGAGGAACCTCCTGGACTTCTTACCCATTAGACAAGGTACAAATGTTGGCAAGAAAATTTAATAAGTATTAAAATGTGAAGTTATTGCATGTTCCTGATTTGTTGTTGTTGTTGTGGAATTATTTAGGTTGTATTTATTTAAATACATATTAATGGTTTATATTAATTTGACTTAATTCTTTTTTGGTTTTCAAGCTTCATATATGCTAGTAGTTTTTTTATTATATTTAAATGTTATAATTAAATATAATTAAAGTTTTTTTTTATATTTATTTATATGTATCATAATTAAAAATATTTTTTTTTTATTTTATTTATTTATGCTTATATACACTGCTTCTTTTTGCTATATGGGCCTTGCTTATGCAATATGAAAATATCTTTATATAAATCCTACTTAAATTGCTGTATGTCTTAATTGTTTGTCTCAGATACACGCATATAATCTTGAAACAAATTCCTGGGAGGAAATCACAACAAAGCCTCATGAAAGAATAGGCAAGTAATAATAAAAATTTTTGTTTTAACCTTTTGACATCCGATACTGTAAAACATGCTTTGCTTATTTGCTAATTCAGTGTAATTTTATCCTTTCTTCAGGATACCCGGCGCCTCGGAGGTGTCATAGTTGTGTGCAGATTAAAAATGGTAAGTTGATATTGTAAAAGATTTGCACGTTTACCGTCACTTGGTTTGCAGAGCTCAATGTTTGGTTGCTGTTTGTGGCAGATGTATTTATATGTGGAGGGTATAATGGTGAAGTAATCCTGGACGACCTGTGGAAAGTCAACCTGCAGACGTTCCAGTGGCATAAACTCCCAGCAGTAATGCCTGAACCTGCGTACTTTCACTGTGCTGCTGTTACCCCGGTCAGTACATGCATGATGCTACTTTATTATTATAATAATAATAATAATAAATCTATTTAATATATTTTGATGTTGTTTATACATATATAATTAGTTTTTATTAATTTCAGTGTATTTGTAATGGTTCTTTAAAATAATTATAACTTTCATTTTGTTTATGCTTGTACAGTTGTGGACAAAAGTTTTGAGAATGACACAAATATTAGTTTTCACTAAGTTTGCTGCTAAACTGCTTTTAGATATTTGTTTCTGTGATGTACTGAAATATAATTACAAGCACTTCGTACGTTTTAAAGGCTTTTATCCACAATTACATGACAGTTATGCAGAGTCAGTATTTGCAGTGTTGACCCTTCTTTTGGCCATGGACCCAAAAATTTAACGTTTTGGTCCCCGAGCCACTTAGATATCACTTTTGCCTTATGGCACGGTGCTTCATCATGCTGGAAAATGCATTGTTCTTTACCAAACTGTTGTTGGATTGTTGGAAGAAGTTGCTGTTGGAGGGTGTTTTGGTACCATTCTTTATTCATGGCTGTCTTTTTGGGCAAAATTGTGAGTGAGCCCACTCCCTTGGATGAGAAGCAACCCCACACATGAATGGTCTCAGGATGCTTTACTGTTGGCATGACACAGGACTGATGGTAGCGCTCACCTTTTCTTCTCCGGACAAGCCTTTTTCCAGATGCCCCAAACAATCGGAAAGGGGCTTCATCTGAGAATATGACTTAGCCCCTATTCTCAGCAGTCCATTCGCTATACTTTTTGCAAAAGATCAATCTGTCCCTGATGTTTTTTTTGGAGAGAAGTGGCTTCTTTGCTGCCCTTCTTGACACCAGGCCTTCTTTCAAAAGTCTTCGCCTCACTCTGCGTGCAGATGCGCTCACACCTGCCTGCTGCCATTCCTGAGCAAGCTCTGCACTGGTGGCACTCCGATCCCACAGCTGAATCCTCTTTAGGAGATGATTCTGGCGCTTGCTGGACTTTCTTTGATGATCTGAAGCCGACCTTAACAAGAATTTGACCTCTTTCTTGATGATCCTATAAATTGTTGATTTAGGTGCAATCTTAGTAGCCAGAATATCCTTGCCTGTGAAGCCATTTTTATGCAACGCAATGATGGTTGCACGCGTTTCTTTGCAGGTCACCATGGTAAACAATGGAAGAACAATGATTTCAAGCATCACCCTCCTTTTAACATGTCAACTCTGCCATTCTAACCCAATCAGCCTGACATAATGATCTCCAGTCTTGTGCTCATCAGATCTCAGCAGGTCCTTTAATGACAGCAATGAAATGCATTGGAAAGTTTTTTTGTTTTTTTTCAGGATTAATTTTCATGGCAAAGAAGGACTATGCAATTGATCTTCATAACATTCTGGAGTATATGCAAATTGCTATTATAAAAATTTAAGCAGCAACCTTTCCAATTTCCTATATTTATGTAATTCTCAAAACTTTTGGCCACGACTGTAGTTGTATTGTTATTTGAAACATTTTCATTTTATATATATATTATATATATATATATATATTTTTTTTCTTTTACGTTTGACATTTTTATAATTAAATACTTTTAATATCATTTTCAGTTCATACAAGGCAGCTAGTTTTTGTTTAGTTTTTATTATTATGTTTTTTATTTTACGTTAAGTTCATGCATAGCACCTTTTAAAATGCATTTATTTACGAGCTTAAAATGTCGTTTTTCTTCTGTCTCAGGCCGGTTGCATGTACATCCACGGTGGCGTGGTAAACATCCATGAGAATAAGCGGACTGGTTCATTGTTTAAGATCTGGCTGGTGGTGCCCAGTCTGCTGGAGCTGTGCTGGGAGCGTCTGCTCAAAGCCTTCCCTCACCTGGCCCAACTTACCCCCATACAGCTGCTAAACTTGGGCCTCACCCAGGAACTCATTGAACGCTTAAAATAAACAGGCGGCAGCTGCAAGTGCAAGAGAGACCGATTGTGTACCTACTACATGTGTACCTTTTTTTTAATTTAACTTTAGTTTTTTGTTTTTTGAAGCTGAGCATTGGCAGGACGACGGCACTTCAGGCCAAAATATGGATGGAAACAACCGGATCGACTTAAGGACACGTCTCGCCTTAAAACCAAAAACTGTATGATGCCTTTTTTTTGTTTTGCGTTTGCACCTTTTTAATGATTTGAAAATCATTGCAAAACTAAATATCCACCAGAGAGAGGATTCTTTTCTCCAACACTATGGGTCAGTGACCTGAAATGTTTTTTTTGCTTTGCTGAGATTGTAATATTATTATTTATTGGCCTTCAGTGATTATTTGGGGGTTGTTTTTACTGATGTATCTTAATTGTGTGTCCTCTTCTGTCAAAGACTTATTTAAGTTTTAGGAATCACCACATTTACAGCATGAATATTTAAGAAGAGTTTCCAGCCAACTGTTCGAAGAACTGCTGTTATGAACAGAACTATTGATGCCTGGAATCGTGATTTAAAGGGATTGTTTAAGCAAATATGAAAATGTGCTGTTAATGTATTCACCCTCAGGCACATTATCCAAGATGTACTTGATTTATTTTAATCTTCAGTAAAACATTAAAGACTATTTTAGCTAAAATTGTGGCTTTCGTCAATCATAACATTAATTGTTCTTTGCACTTTAAGAGTAAAAACACAAAAGCCAAAACTGAATTCTCGCATTGAAGTCTTAATCTTACTGAGGTTATGAATTAAAGTTAATATTAGTTGTAATTCAAATTCTTGCACCAACCAATTTCTTTCATGACCGCTGCAGTAGCCGCAGGTAATAATTTTTTTTTGCTTGGATGTGTTTTAAAGAAAATCGGCTCTCAAAGTGCCAGTAGACATTGACCTGCATTTTGAGTCACAAAAGATTATCTTTAATATAAAAATAAAAAAAAGACTACATTTTGGATGGCCAGAGTATGAGTAAATTACCAGCAACTTTTACATCGTTTGGTTGAACTATGTCTTTATAGATTTTACTTCAAATGGTGCAAAACAGTGTTGAAAAGTGGAATGTTTTAACAGTGATTTATTTGTTTTTTCCTTTTCTTCACTGAGAGTGTGGGATTTTTAGGTTGGATGCTGTTGCTCAGATCTGCACTTAAGGCACAAACACCAGACCAAGTAATGTTTCAGCAAAGCTGTACAGTCATAGCAAAGCTGTTCCCATGTTTCACCTGGTTTTGTAAACCATCACTGTGAACAAGGTGCTCTTTAATTTTACTTCTAACGCTTTTACTGAAATAAAAAAAACTTTTTTCCCCTCATTAAACCATCTTTCCCTCATACAAATGTTTAAATTGATATTTCAGCCAATGCCACTCATTTACTTGATCCAGTGCCTTTTCCAAGCAAGAGCTGATAATGTGCTAAACGGAGCCATGAGACAAAGCCTTGCTAAAAGCACTTTACAGTTATTATGTAATTCAAAATGTACAAGCTGACCTGAACTTCTAACACAAGGTGAACACATACATTTTCATCCAGCACTTGATACATTTACAATAAATTTAAAAGAGTAATTCATATTTGGTCAGCACAATGCTCATATTTTAGGCCTTGTGCGGATCTGTACAGTAAAGTCATTTAGCAATAATGTAGCGGAGCATCTCTTTACTATGCTGACCTATTAATATGATGCCAAATACAGCATCTTGAGTTCAGAGTTCATGCTTCTTTTTTCCCCCCATTTTAAACAGTGGCCATTAATACTACCTTAATTAGGCACCAGCAATTGATGTAGTGGAATAAAAGTGTTTCATAATTGCCATTATTTCCACCCTCTGCATCCTTATTAGATTTATCGTCAAAATAGCTTTTCTCTGGCTGTAGGTCACATATATATATCCTCAAAAAGGTTTTATTTCTGCATGACTGGATTTCTGTTTGCATGAATCAGGACTGAATGGTGATGTGCAGACCAACTCCGGATATTTCCAGGATTTTTAGCAGCACAGTGGGATTTGCTTTTTTAACTGGTCTGCACGGGACGACAGTCTCTACATTTTCTCTTTCTTTTTTTTCTTGAGACGAGCTGGATTTCAATTCCTCAGTGGTGCAGCAAATGTTGAAGGTACTCTCATTGGTTACCTGTAACTCGTGTATCAGTTTTGTGTTTTATTGTTGAGAAATTAATAAACTTGTTCAAACTGGATGGATGCGTTTTAACTTGGATTTAATCACACAGGTAACATCATAGGAATACAAAATTTATTTATTTTTAAATCATGATAGGTAGCTAAATATATATTTTTTTCGTGAATGTACATTTTTTGGTGCATATTTTCATTTAAGTAAACACTGTGAAACTGCTTTCAGCTTTAGACAGACACATGCTAGGAAAGAATTGCTTTCTATTCTTTGGGAAAACATTCTTATACAAAAGACAAACATTTCAACAATAAAATATTATTGTAGAAGAAGAAAAAAGGTCAACATCCAAGAGGAGCAGGTGCAAAAAAGTACAAAGCCAGGAGAATGAGGTAAACAACCACTAGAGCCGTTCCTGTTCAAAAACAAACAAATCAGAGTAAAGAGTTAATCACTATTATATGTAACAAAGCCTGAACTAAGAGCTTTAAAAATGCTATTCAGTGTAACAATAAATTCCAAATATTTTGTAAGGCACATTTAGAACATGAATTAGACCTCAAATGATCATAGTACAGCCCAAAAATGATTAATAGTACTTTAAAATATACATTCCTTAAATTATAAAAACAATTTTTTTACCCATTTTGTGAGAAGAGTCAGAATTAATGTAATTTTATTTTTGTTACACGGAATGAAGAAACATTTTACCCATATTTAAGTTTTATTTTCACAGAAGTTATTCAAAAGTTGACACTACGTGAATTTTCTATGCTTCGTTTATGCAGGTTTAATGAAGGTAAATTGACATTTAATACCGCACAAAAATAATTAAAAAATATGAAAATAATAATAAAATAGTTTATATTCATTTTTTGTTCACCCAAAATGAAGCTCGTCAACTTCAAACCAGCATGACTGTTTTTTTTTTTTTTTCAGTGGAATACAAGCCAGTTATTTATAGCTGAATGTCCAAGTTGTACTTTTTAAACAGTAAAAGTAAAATGGTGATCATCAAGCACAATTTACAAAGATGTTCCTTACAGAAAAGCTATAGTAACATTAGTTCAACTAATGCTTACCTTGGAAATAGTCTGACTTTCCATCCATAAATATGTAGTTGACAAGGATAACGCTAAAGATGCTTGCCCAGAGGTGCAAATCGCTGAATATGAGAACGAATCCAACATCCTTGGATGAAATAGAAAGAATTTGTGTCACACTTCAGAACCGAGTAACAGAAACCACACTAAAGTTATTTGGAGTAGCACTTACGTAAAAAGCATTGAACAAGATGAGTAGCGGGATCTGCAACATGCACACCTGAACTGCTAAACAACTCCCCACTTCCAGACTGCATGATTAAAAATGAAACTGTATCAGAGGTACATATCGATCACATATTGACAAGAGAGATGTATGTATTTAAATTATTGTAACCTGAGACTGATGTTGTTTTGAAGCGCAAACTGGATGCCATTGACTATCTCAGGAAGCTCAGGAACCATGGCTATTATAGTAACTCCAATAAAATACTGCAACAGAATACATATACTATCATGTCAAATATCCATATGTACAATAATACAAGTTATTTTTTAAAGCACTTTTTAAAAACAACTTAATTTATTAAAATAAAAAAATAACTTAAAATGCATTTTTTTGTTAATTTTAATTTAATATAAAAACTACAAAGAAAAATGAAAAAAAACTTTTAAAAATCCACGTAAAATTAGAAGAAAATATTAAGTATAAATATAAAATTAGAATCGAATCAAAATAACTAAATTTCATACAAAAACAGGGGAATATATATATATATATATATATATATATATATATATATATATATATAATGAATAAATGTATAAAAGAAAACAATAATTGTAGAATATTTAACAAATCAAAAATATGGATGTACCTGTGAGACACTGGAGTTAGATATGATGGGTTTGATGTGTTCGGTGCTCAGATCAGCGCAAGCAGCCATCAGTACAGTAGCCAAAATGAGCACCACTAAAGCTCTCGTCCTCGACCAGTGAACCACTGCGCTATGATCACTAATAACTAATACAAACATTACATAACAAAAGCATCATACTTCCAGAACTGCATAATCCAAATGCAACATGACAAACACTCACCGTGACAGTGGCCATCGCTGACGTGAATGTCATAAATGTGCGAATGAGTCTTGAGGGTGAAGATCAGACCAACCAGATACGCAGCAGGCAACAGGACAGAGACGGTGTACACTAAAGGTCTGAAAACAGAGACGCACTGGAGACTTCACACATTGCAGGCAAAAACACTAACTGTTCTTTCATGTACCCGTCCTTTTTTTTGATTTTGAGTTTGTTTTTTTTGTCTAATGTCAAGTTAACTTTCAGAAAACCTTTTTAAGTGTTTATTTTGTTGCACTCCAATAATCATAATCAATGTGTGTCTGTAGATTTTAACTACCATATACACTGCCAGTCCAAAAAAAAAAAAAAAAAAAGTGACACTCCATTTCAATTGGACTGCATTTATCTTTGATTATAGCATGTATTCGCCATGGCATTTCAATATGCTTCTGCAATGTCACAACATTTATTCCCATTCAGTCCAGAGTTGCATTAATTTTTCACCAAGATCTTGTGTTGATTATGGGAGAGTCAGAATGCTGTGCAAAGTCTTCTTGCAAATATTCTCAATAGGGTTCAGATCAGGACTCTGTGGTGGCCAATCCATGTGTTGAAATTACGTCTCATGCCTCCTGAATCATTCTTTTACAATTTGAGCATGATGAATCCTGGCATTTTCATCTTGGAATTATCCAATGGGAGGCTCTTACCTTAGTTTATTTAGTTAAATCCAGGTGTTTTTATATTTTTGGACAGACATGGCATATTTTTAACATTTGTTTTCTCAAAATGAGATAATACATTTCCACTTCAGCATCATTTATATACACCAAACTTTAGAGTTATTCATATCTATATTCTGTAGGTGTTTACAGAAGAATGTTCAAATTTGCCTCTATATATTTTTTTCAATTATAGAATGATACAAAGATATTTTCAAAATTCCAAATTACTAGAATTTTGTGCCTGATTGATTCAATATTCAACCACAAAACCACACTGAACTGAACTAAACTGAACTTCAACTCTGAAATCTGGACTTCACTAGAACATGTTAAGCTGCTTTGACACAATCTACATTGTAAAAAGTGCTATATAAATAAACTTGAATATTCAGATATTGTGCTAGAATGTACCAAATTAGTGCATATTTGATCAAATAATGCCGCTTTTGCATATTCAAATATTACATTTTTAAAACAAACCTAATTTTAAAACTAACTCAATCATTTACGGAAATTTGGTGACAAATAGTAGTTCCTTTTTTTTACCCCATTCAAAATCTTGTAAAAAAGTGTGATTGGATACTCACTCGATATGACTCAAAAACAGAGGTCGGTTGTTTTCACTCTGTGGGAAAATATCAGGTTGTGTGTTCAACTATTGTGCTTTGCATCATACAGATCCTTAAATGCATGTCTATATGGCTTGAATTTTATTAAGTACACATCGCACCAGGTCGTAGTGGCAGTTGTTGCATATGAAGGGCTTTGAGATGTTACCAGGAGGGTTGTTGCAGCCCTCACATATAAAATTTCCATAAGCCTTCGAAAAGAGTGTGGGGGCGAAAACACCTGCGGTCAGAGAGGGGTGAAAGGTCACAAAGAGTTTCATTTATTAAAAGATGTCAATTGGCTTCATGAACAAGAAAACAATGCATGTTTTTTCCCCCTTGTTTTTTCTATTAGGAATTGATTGGATCATTGCAATTTGCTTTTGAACATCTTTAAATCAAACCTTCTTCTTGTTAAAAGCAAATGTGCAAAACGAATACAGATAACACATGTGTACAATGAGTAAATGATGAAATTTCGGGAGAATTCTTTACCTCCTACTGATATGAAGAGCAGGGCTGAACTAACACCTGCTGACCTGCTGTTGAACCGTTGCTCACTGTGTTTACAGCCGCCGATGATCATACAGATCCCCTAAAACACACACAATGTTGCAGTTACGAGGGTCTTCTAAATGTAGAACTAGATTTCTGAAGCAGAATCACACCGGTATGAAGAGGATGCAGCCCAGCAGGGTGCCTGTGAGAGCAGATTTGACGATCTCTGCATAACACCCGTTTCCCGCACGCTGACCCTGCAGTAAAGCTGTGATGTAGAAGGCCATCTCTGTAATGGAGCCAAACGTGGCGTTTACTACTGCTCCCACTGCAAAGTTACTCTGTGCGGAAATACTACAGAGAAAACAGAGGTATTCAAAGAGAATAAAAACGGGAACTTTACCTTTCTTTTTAATGCATTATCTTTATTAATAATATTAAAGAAATATTAAAAAAAAGGCACTGAGGTAAACATAATATAAAATATAATTCCATTTAACAAATAAGTAGGTGTTTTAGTGTTACCTTGCTATTCCCATCCCGATGTAGTAAGACAATGGGATAATAGAGATCAATGCTGTGGCAAACTTTACTTCTGAGCTCACAAAGTAATTCTCTCTGTCTATATAGCCGATTATAAGAGTGATGATAACCAGCGGCAACAGGTCTGAATTAATGTTAAGGACTTAATACATTTACAAAATACTGCATATAACACATTGGTACCATTTCAGTATTCACTTTTCATATTCATATAATTGCATCAAATTTTTACATTTACATTGCATAAAAAAATGCATTTAAGTTGCATGTAGGAAAAACAAGAGGGAAATTAATTCCAGGAAGTTATGAGAAATTACAAAATCGAAAAACCTGAAGACCACACACCCAGAATTTAGAATGATTTTTATTACTTCATTAAACTATTTTTTTATTATATTTTAATATATACAATGTTTTAATAATCACCTTCTTAAATTACCCCACTTTGATGTTTCAAAAAACTAGAAATAAAATCAATACCTTTTATGTAACAGTCATTTTAAAGCCAAAAGACGAAATAAAAGTCATGGACATTAAGGATACTGACGGCAAACACATTGATCCCATCCACAGTGTATTTGTAATAGTACCAGTTGAAGGCTCGGTAACAGCAAAGCAGAACTCTGGTCTCACAGCCTTGTGGCTAAATGACAGATGACAAGGAAACCGTCAGTAAAAGGTAAACAAACTGATATACAAATGTAAACAGCAAAAATCATCCTCACCTTTTTCACATTCCGAACTTTGACCTCTTCTGGTGGCATGAGCAGGATGAGGCTCAAGGTCCTGGCGTTCATCTTTGACACAGGGATGGTGAACACCATCATCCAGGACAGGAACATGGCCAGACAATGAACCACAGCCAGCAGAGGGTAACCCAGCATCAGCCAAACATATGTACTCAACCGACACTGGGAAGAAAATACTGAGGTAAATATTTGCAATTTCAATGTTTTTTTTATTGATTTAATTTTACTTCCTGTGGCTGTTCCATGTTGACTATGAGTCTGCAAAAACTTGACTGTCTGCTAGCAGTGTTAGCAAAAAGATATGCTTAATTGTCTGGGCATTTTCAAAGTGAATTAACCAAAATAACTTTAAAAAAAGATTGCCTTATGTCTCACCCAGTAACGTGTAGACTTGGTGGGTGGCACAGGCACAGGGATTTCAGTAGCGAGGGCAGGAGCGGAGTGCAGCAGAGGTGTGGACTCTTTTAAAGGCTCCTTCACCTCATCCACCTCCTCTGGGATGGCCTCACAGTGGGGGAATTTCACACAACATTTCCTAACCAGGCTGCTGGTCTGAAGGACGATTTAAATGCAGTCAGATGAGAGAAATCCCATTCAGATCAGAATCAGTGAAGTTGTGCTTTGCAAATGGCTGATTCTTGAAAGTTAAAATCAATTACAACATGGAAAACATGAAGACAGGCTGCAGGCATGAGCATTGTTCATTTAACTGGGCTTCGCAAAATGATTTAACAGTGTGACACATGAACATGAAGATACATTTTCACTTACTTTCTGCAATGCCTTTCCAAATGGCCATATAAAATAACCTGATAGCTGCAAACAGAGTTTTCCTAAAACAAAAAATGTCAGATTTCAGTGAGAATAAAGTGTCAAAATGTAACGGAGTTGGACTATTGTCAAACAAATGAATCCTGACTTACCATATGGGATGCCAGCAATGGTGAAAAACATCAGCAAACCAACCAAAAAATAAAACAAGGAGATCCACCACCCAAAAAGCAACACGTAAACTATATTCCCAGCAGTGACCAATGATCCTAAGAGTGAAAGAGTTTTTAAAAATTATACTTAAACAGAGGTGAAAGGTGCACTTGTGCTTTATTCAAAAGTAATGTCATGTATAGTTTTATATCCATTGCAATTGCATGTGTCTGCAAAAACATTCAAGCGCAGTTGGAATGTCAAGTAATGTTTTGGGTTCATCTAATTTTCCGGTAAAACTTCTGATTTGTTAACATTAAACACATTAAACATATCAGTTAACTCAAGTTTAAAATATTTATTATTATTTTATCCAATGCATTTATTATTCTTGGTTGCTTTCAACATATACTAACAAAATTAAAGCCAAAAGTTGATATTAATGAACCTGAAATGACATCTATTATAATCTACTGTTAACAAAAACCAAACAATTTATTTTACCCATATATTAATGAATCTATTATCTAATAGGATTTAAAGTTTTCTTCTTCTGACCTGAAAGCTGTTTGACATAGTTGAGCTCAGAATAAAGCTCCTTAACTACATCAGATCTGTCCTCGATTGGTCGCTCAGTTACATGACTCTTCCATTTCCTGAAACCAAACTGGCAAACAGATATAAACAAATCATTTGAAACATTTCCACCGGTTATCTCAAGGATTCGCACACTTATTCTGCCACTCTGGAAACATTCCTGACTGTTAAAATGGGAGCGCATATTTACACACCTTGTAGTTGTTGGCGAGTTTGTGTGCCTCCACCTCATTCTCTGCTCGGATAGAGGTTCTGATGCTCGCCTCCTGCCAAATGTCTTCTGGGCATCGTGCATGCACAGAATGCCCTGAGAAGTGAATATATTTAGAGAAAAATTAACAAACTAATAAAATGGCTGATGGCATTTTTCATTCCGTTGTCAATTTGCATATCAAAACACACAATTAAAATAATATTTCAGATTTATGCATACATTTTTTTTTTATTAAATAACATTTTATTTAGCTCGTTTATCTCAATCATATTTTGTAACAAAACTGAGGAATAAATGTAGCTCATTGAATAAAGTAATGCAAACCAAAGATAGTGATGCATTACATTCATTTTCTAATAATACAACAGGCATAAATCAATTATTTATGCGCCTGTACAGTACATCTGCATGCTTGCTAAGGGGAAGGGGGTTAGCAATAAAATAAAAAAATAAAATTCATAAAAAATAAAAAAAAATTTGAAAAGAGAGAGATTACATGTTTCCATACATGCCTTGTGACAGGGCCATGTGAACCATTTGGATTCAAGAGAGTTTGACAACTCATTAATGAAGGTAATTAGACAATAAAAAACTAATATTGCCTTTATGGTCCAAGAAAACTAAAATACTCACTGTGGGCAGAGAGGCATTTCGGAGTGTAATGTCCAAAATATTGGGATGTGCAGGGCGAAGGAGTATCTGGGATCTCATGATATGCTCCGGCTACACACAGTCTGTCACATTGGGAGCTACAGCGGCGACCTTTAGGGTCATGGTCCAAGAAGGGCTCTACGGGTCACGAAGAGAAATAAATCAATGCTTCAGTGGATTCAGAGGTTTCTCATGGTCATCTGATGACATGGTCGAGTCCCCAACCAGTCAGCGCGGAACTAACGAAAGACTCCTGATGGTCACATGAACATCAGATTCCCATTTATCCTCAGTGAATCAAATGTGTCTGATTGCAAATCAAGGCGATAAATAGAACTAATCAGCAAGGCACAGTTATAAATAAGTAAATAAAATAGACACTAAAAATATTTTTGAATATGTAGTTTGTTTTTTTGTTTGTTTTTCAAATGTGAGGAATGAAGTGATTAAATAATTATGGACACTGCCTTTAACTTTGTGACAGTTTAAAAGATCAAAAACAAATATTTACCATACTATTTGAATGCCACAACATTTGTTTTTACATGCAGATTTCTTAGTATTGAAATAAATAAAATAACTTTAGACACTATCGTTGGTATAACAGGTGAAACTAGTCTCTCCTTACAGGTGTGACACATTTTACTACTAACAAACGTGATTTATTTTTTGTTTATCTAAAAATCATAAAATTGCTAACTGCTTTTACACTTTCCAATACCAAAATTTTCAAACATTATTCAAGATTAGGTAAATCTTTGTACCAAAACAAACAAAGCCAGCTTGCAAGTGGAAACTAGATTCAAGCTACCTAATTAAAGCATAATGAGATGCATAAAGTCTTTGAGCCTCATTAAAACGGTTAGAGATTCTTAATGAATAATCATAGTTATAATGCTCACCTGAACTCTCGGTGGACCGTCGCCTCCGACTCTCCACATCAGCGGACATCGTGGGTTTGATGTGAGCCATACTGATCCTCCTGCTTCAGGCGCGCGCCTCCACCGTCAGCCCATCTGTAGCCACGGCCTGCGCGCCACCGACGCCTGCTGGGAGCGCGCTTCCCCACCACTCCCTTGCTCTACTTATGTTAACTTCAGGATATTTTGTTAATTTTTTATATTATTCAAATACTAATTTAACTGAACCTATGGGATACTGATACTACTACTACTACTACTACTACTACTACTACTAAAAAAATACATTTATATACATAGCAATGCAAGATTAAAATCATAACAGTTTAAGAACACGTTCACAATTCTAATATATATATAATATAATAATCCTTTCATTATAGAATTACAAGATTAAATTGTCTTTATTTTCGCAGCTAAATTATTTGAGAATAATGTCTTTATATTAAAACAGAATTTTTTATTTCACGTAACATCGTAACATCGTTACGTCAGAAGGTGGCGACAAATCTTTACTGTTGAGTCATTGAACCGATTCCTTCTAACAAACGATTCATTCAGGATCGGAAACGCGTGCTGTTGTTTGTTTCTCGCGTGGCTTTGTTTGCAAATTCAATGGACAACGAACTGACTGACAGTTTGCGTCTAAAATGTAAGTAATAAGTTATTTGTTTTCTGAACTGTGACCTAAAGTTAACAACACATTCTTAAGTATAACAACTTTCCCGACGTTCGTCCCGTAGCGAACGTAAGCGAAGTATTGAGAAGAATTTGTTCTGGTTTCGGTGGTTTGACAGCAAGCAGTACCAGGCACACTTTCGTATTTTTGTATTTATTTGTTTAAACTACCCACAAATATGACCATTCTTTAAAAACACAGCAGCTAAGAGGGTCTTATTCCAGGGTCTTATACTCTTTGAAATGCACTCAAACAATGATAGTACATTGTTTTTGTAGTGTGGGCTGTTTACGTTTACAGAATAATATATATATATATAAATAATCAGATTTTATTTAAACTTTTTATTCATTAATGGTGTGTCAATATTAAAATATATACAATGGAATGAAACTCCAGCTAGAAACAGCAAAGATCACACAAACACATGAAAATACTGACATAACAAATATTGATGAGGATAGACTGGCTCTTGTGAAGGAATAACAGCAACAGTGATAGGGAAAAAAACAGATATATTGGCAATCACAGAGCACAAACATCTTCATTAAAAACTTACATACTTAAAAATACATTCTTGAAGGACAGCTTCAAATTGTCAGAAAAATGCTGCACAGCTGCTTTATTGTTACTGATATTAACAATGATCTAGGCAACATGTAAAAAATAAAATATTTTAAAATATGAAACAAAATGCACACCAAGAAACAAATATGTATGTGTGTGAAGCAAAAGTCATAGCGAAGGGTGAAGGAAACAAATGTGATCTAAAGTATGTACAGTTAAAAAATAAAATAAAACAACAAAAATATAAAAATAGTTTTTGTTTTTTTCACTAGCACTGTACAGAAATAATTGTCAATGGAAACAGTATTGTATATAACCACTGGCAATTTGAGCTACAGTTTAAAAACATAAACATTATTAACATTATTTTCTCTTACTTTTTGAATAAGAAATGTGGACTTGTTTGTGATTGCACCAGGCAATTTTTCCAAAACACCAAAACAATAGTTATGAATAAACTCTCTATTCTGAAGAAATAGCATGTTATTCTTTGTTTTCAAACAAATGGAATACAGAAGATTTCCTTTTTGTTTTCAGTTTTTTTCTTCAGACACTATATTTCCTTACTCTCTAAGAAAATGCAAGAAAAACTGGAGTTGCTCCAAGCATGCTTTTTGCTTGTCCCAGCTTATTATAAGGGCAACTTGAAATGAGCCATTCACATACTAAAAAAGTGTAAACAATGTGTATTTAGACACTGGTTCAACCAATGGTGTGAATTTGAGAAGGGACTATCTATCTGAATAACCAATTGCAGATAAAGGAAACCTGTTTTACAGAGGATCAGATGACGTTTTATCAGATGATAACTGAACTTGGGAGGTTTTCCATGACACTGTTTTCAAATAAAAACAGAAAACCTGTTATGCATCTTGGCCATTCATTTACATGGCAATGGCATTTTAAAAAAGCACAAATGTTTAAAACGTGTTTCAAAGTGCAAGTTTTTGTTATTATTTTTATGTAAATATGAATCTTTTTCTTTTAAAAGGAAAAACTCTTTAAGTTGACTCTTTCATTTTTTTTGTACATTATTGTCACATAAATGGGGATGTTGAAAAGACTGAACAGCATTTTTACTTTTGCCTCTATTCAAAGGTTAGTAAAGATGCAAAGTTATCAGTGTGCCAAAATTGAATGAAAGTCTGTATCTCTGCATCCATCAAAACAGATCTTGGCACACTTCATGGGCATCATGATCCCAAGACAAATGACACATTTTGTTACAGCGCCACCTACAGGTTTTAGGCTATTTTGAATATGCCAACATGGAAATATTGTCTCAACCAATGGTGTCTGTTCTGTTTGCGTAATTAGTGACAGATGGGAAAAACTGTTTGAAAACAGTTATTTTTGTGATTCTTATATTTTCTTTTGAGTGCTGCAGAAACTACACTGTATAACTGACCCTTAAAGCCAATATTAAAATTATTCAAGGAATGAAGCGCCATGACGATCTAAGGGGCCTTTCACACAGAATGTTTTTTTCTATTTCTGTGCACTTCTTTTTGAACATTGTTCTATGTAAATGGATTAAACAGACATGAATGGCCATTGCCTTTGCATCTTTCATATTTTTGCACATGAACGCTGTGTTTTAAGATGCCATGTCAAGTTAAAAGAATTGAAACTTTTACAAGCAGTGCCAGTCATCTATATCTGTTCCAAAGCAGGGGACCAATCAGAAGAACTCGCAGGTGGGGCAAGTTTTGCAAGCTTACGTTTACAGTAGCAAATTAGCATGACGACTGTTTTATTTGACAGGAACATGGCGGAAGAGGCTTTTTTAAAGCCATTCCTTAGCGCTGCATCTCCATGTTTTTAGTTGCAAAGACGTATTATGTGTGAATGACCCCTAACCTCTTTCCAAACAGTGAAATGGGTCTAAATTCAAGAAAAGAATCATATTAGCTTACTTGGCTAACTGAACCATATGAATTGTCACAATAAAACAGTGCAGAATTGCACATGTGATAATACAAAATCCATATCAAAGGCACAAATGTTGTATTTATTTTTTTATGTTTCATAAATCCAGTTCATAATTCATTATCATTAGGGGTGCATAAAAATATTATCCTTTAGACAAGCAGAGCCAGCACAGCAGTTCAAACCCAATTCTGCTCCAAGTTCAAAGTTTGGCATAAGTATCCAGCACCTTTTGTTTTTATGCACAGAACAAGCACCAGTAACTCCACAGACTTAAAAATCTGAGTCAGCATCCAATAGCTCAGCCTCCATAAGATTGGTTCTGGAATGTATTTGTACACCCCTCCTGCCATCTGCCCATGGCACAACCGCAGTCCTGCCAACATCCATCATAGAAGCCTCCTGCCCAAGGTGCCGGAAAACCCCTTTAGGTTGCCATGAGGTTTGCTGGAAGTGACTCGAATCTCCTTGCATGCTATCTCTTAGCGTCAGGGGATTGGCCAGAGGGAGACTGGAAGGTTTATTGCGCAAATATCCCAGCCCACCGTACCTATCCTGGTAAGGAAGCGGACATGAAGGCCTGAATTCTGGGAAGGCTCCAGGTAGCATATCCTGTTCTTCTTGCTGCTGTCGCTGCTCCCAAAGGTTAGCCACCAGACTCCGGTGACCAGGAAGTTTTGGGAGACGGGGCACTGCACTGGGGCCAAACTCTCTCCGGTGGTAGGCAGGATTCCCTTCGTCTGCTGCAGGACCTGCTGGCTGTACCTCCTTCCTTCTCTTTTTCTTCTTCTTCTTTCTTTTCATCATTTCCGGAGAAATTTCTGCTTCAATCATCCAAAGTTTGTTCCTTTCCTCTGGAGGCGGAACTACAGGGGAAAATATGCAATTATAGTTATAGTAAATATAATAATATTACAGCAGACACTACAATAAATGTATTATTATTAAGGTCTTCATCCAAAATCTAAATAAATACAGAAAAGTCTTGTAAATACCCTCAAAACTAATTTGCAATTACTCAATATATAGGTTTTGCTCTGAAGCTCCACCTACTAATAATATAATGCCGCTCATTTTAACTTGTTTTTCCCCCTAAACAAATGATTAAAAAGAACTTCAGTGTCAGTAGGCATCATGGCTTTTGCTATTGGCTATTAACAATTGATAATATATTGACTGAATGTTATGTTAGAACTATAGAGCTTACTGGGTGTTCCAGTTGGTGTCACAGAGATATCCTGCGGTAAAATTGCCCCTCTTCTAGCCACCATCTTGGTCACATGTTGGGCCCATGCAGAAGACATCTCAATAGATGGTTCATTCAGGTCAAAGTTGATACCCGCTGAAAATATTTAAAACAATTAAATGTTACAATTTATTGCTTAATATATGGAGCAAAAACATGTTCAAATTGAACTGACTGAAGGTTTGCGGCATGAAGATTTGTTTTAATATACTAGTGCACTTCAAAGATCTTTAGCATGTAGGAGGAGGTTCTTACCCACAGGTCCCTCATGAGAAACTGTGTGCATGCTAAAGGACAGCTCTTTCTCAGGATCTTTCTGCAGTTCTTTTCGCTTTGAGAATGCCTTGGCAATCATTTTACTCTTCTTAATGCGTTTTGGCTCATCATCGCTTCGTCCAATGATTCTTGTATTGAGAGAAAAGAGTTCACATTAGACTATTTTTTAAATGTATTGGAACACAAAATGTTTTGTAATAGCTTTTTTTGTCTCTGTATGTTTGTTTCCTACCTGAACCAGGTACGTTTCCAGATGAGGATTGTGGCCTTTGTCCAAACCCAGGTGCTCATTGCAATGCCTGTGCCAAACATTGAGAAGAGGTTGATCTTCCCCACCAGCAAACTAGGCCTATTCTTGATGGCACATTCTGGGATCGGCTTGTTGGTCTGGTGAGCTATAGTGACATTAGCCTCACATCTATTTTAAAAACCAAACCACACACACACAAAACATAGTAGATTAGGTAACACACTGATCATGATTCTGTTTTTAAAATGCCGAATGCTAGAAAAAAGGACTCACAGAACATATTCCCTGAAGCTTCTTTCCCACTCAGCTTGATTGAAGAAGTCATAAAAATGACAGCCGAAAGTAATCAAAACAAAACCAAAGGCCAGGAATCCAAATATGCCTTAGAAACCGAAAAATAAATAAATATAAAATGGCTACACCAAAATGTTTGAAATTCACAGAATTTGCAGCAAGAGTGAATATCCTCCAAAAACTTATCTGCAAATATTAATTTGTGTGTGAACTGTTTATAGAGGAAACTTAAACTTACCAAGCCTTAGCATGGTTTCATTGATTTTACTTGCAGCTTTTTCGCTGAGTAGACCTGGATGGTTGCTTTTAATGGAAAACAATGTCATAACCCCTGGAAAATGAAGAATGCATATAGGTGAGTCTCTTAATGGTATGTGGAGCTGTCAAATAAAATGAAAATCTCTCTCTCACCTCGTATCAAGAAATAGCCACCAATAACAAGGACAAACCCAATAGGAGCCAGAACAAACCCTGCACGATATTCATAATACCTATAGCCGACAAAGCAAATGCCACTAACTGAATCTGCATCCACCTGTGGAACATTTCATAGTTTCAAATTAATTACTGTGAATATGCTGATGAAAATGATGCAAAAGTGTAAATGTTGTCTCACCTGTGAATTGGCCAGTATAGCAACTGTCAGTATAAAAGGAATAGACCATGTGACCAAGTGGAAATAGGACGTTTTTCCAGACAGAGGCTGATGAGTGGTCCCAAGAGCTTTGAATGATGTGTGCCAGGCATAAGTGAGCATAACGAACCAAATAACTCCAGACATAAGAGAGTAATAGACTATGACGAAGATAATCACGCATGACAGCGTCTCGGTGGATCTAGAAGAGAAACAAGCCTTGTAAAATCATTTTTTGCATCCCAAATATTGGGTAAGTAATAATTATATTGTTTTTATTGTTCATGCTAATCAATTTCCTGACAGTAAAAATTTGTAACTCTAATTAACTGTTATTCAATCTTTTAAAAGGGGGATTTTTCACTCACGATGGCTCTCCAAGTCGCATAGTGTTGTCGCTTTTGCATACAATCTCCTTGCGGGCTCCATCCATGAATTGAGCGAGCCATCCAATACTTCCAATGAAGAAACAGGCGTTGACGTAAAAGAGGATCACAGCGGGGTAACGGTTGGAATTCTTCCAGTCTGCAAGAAATGTGGCCTGTTGGAAATTGTAAGAAGGAATAACATTCAAAATTACAGACTCCAGGCCAAAACTTGTAAACCAGAAAGTCAGCCAGGCGTATGTTTCCCCAACAACAATGTAAATTACTGCTTTATCGATCAATGTGATTTAGAGAACGTTTAAAGTATTCGGGCAAGAAATTGTACCATTTTTAAGAATAATAAAGATTAGTTTTTATTATTTATGCAATGAAGACTGTACTGTGTTGTTGTTTATTTGATTATTCAGTATCTGTACCTAAATACTGTTAGACTTTCCAGAAAACCATAAAGCATTGTTTATTTATTTTTTTCTTTTGTCTATTGTATTTATCTATGCTTGTATTCCACTCCGCTATAGAATTATCCCAATTAATGAATTCTTTCCAAATAGCTATTTAAGTCATCTGGGAAATTTGTATTCATATTGCAATATATAGTGCAGAAAAACAAATTATTGCAATGTTAGGTTTTTCCAATATCATGCAGCACTAGTTTGACTGATGCTGGATTTACGTATCCCAACAATGTATCGCAGCCAGGGATTACGGTTCACCTACCAGTGTGAAGAAGGTACAGAGGAGAGTGATGGAACCGAAGACGGCAATGTAGCTATGCATGTCTGAGTGCTCATCCTCTGTGAATAGAGGGTTGTCGCACTGGATCCCACAGCCTTCCACATCCTTGTACCAACTTGCCTGGATGTCAGTTTTGACCAACGGAGCCTCGCATTGGCCAGAAGTGTTGAATTTGAGCTTCTGTACCTCATTCTGAAAAATAAAAAGTCAAATTGGTTACTTCACAGACAATGCAGAACAAATATTGGGGTGTACGCAAATGGATGACTTACCTGGCAACCCTTAGGGAACTGCTCCTTATTTTCGCACTTGAGGAAGTTGGGCCAGCCCCTCTCCCGCTCCACAATACTGCATGGATTGCGTGTAGCTTGGCACAGGTGTTGGCTGGGCAGTTCGACCTTTCCATTCTCACACTTTGGCATGTAAACGGCACACAGCAATGGCTGAATGATGGCCCAACAGCGAGGAGCATTTCTCAACCCTGGTCAGATGAGATTGGAGGATTAGATGCTAATTGATGCTATTAAACAGAGTGCATAATTCTAAATGGCTTGTATATTAAAAATAATATTTATAGAATAAAATCAGGAGTTCAGCTGCATCCTTTGGGTATCTAAATATGTGGTTAAGTTTTCCTTTTCATATGTATAGGAAATTGCCCATAGGACAATACAGGGAAAGTTGGGATTAAGGTGTCAATGTGAGAGGAAATGAATGGATTGCTCATTATGGGGTGCTTGTGAAAATTAAGAACAGGATGGCACGGATAACTGATGTCAAAGTCATGTTAGACTGTTTTATCATTCTGTAGTTTCTTGCAATTTGTGTAATGTAAAATCAAAAAACATTGGAAGGAAAAGTTAAAATATTGTTCTGCAAATATGATTTTATTTTAGCTGATAGTAATGTGCTAACACATGACAATTATAACAACAATTGTCTTTTTAGGGTCTATTTAATAACTTAATCAATTCTAATATATATTTTTAATTTAAACACCAAAATAAATAAAAATAATAATTTGCAGAGGAACTATTTCAGTGTTTTCAGCAAAATTTGAATTTCTTATGCAACACTAAACTTACTTCGAATGAGAACATAACAATTAAAAAGTTATTTAACTGCATTTGTATTATATAACAACTGTAACTTACCAGACCACATGGCCAATTTCTCGAAGGCTTCCTCCTGAGTTTCTGAGTCTTCAGCCAGAATCAGAGACGTGTGCGTGTACGGCAAAGGCGAACCTAGGCACGTATTGTATTTTAGCACTTCACAAGTTGTCGATTTCTTACAAAAGTCGTTGAAGATCGTTTCGTTTGGGTGCAAGATGACCGCCTGAGCGACCATAGAGGTAGCTGTCCAGATCCAAAGCATCCAAAAGCCTCCAACAATGGAGCAGGGGCGCTTGGAGGACATCTTGGAGACGCAACAAAGTAGCGATGTTTCATCAAATGTTTCCAAATAAACTCGCGATCTCCACTCGTGCGCGATGCGCTTAGAGTTATCAAAACACGACAAATTTTGGATACTTCATAGAATCGCGATTAAACAGAAATTTCTATTAAAAGAACCCTCTTTTAGTCCGATTCCAAAGTTTTTTATGCCTCCGTTCTCGGGCACATACTGTTGAAAATCTGTTCATCGTAAAATTGCAGTGCGCAAAAAGTGGTCAACAAAAGTTTCTTTTTTTAAGTTCTAGCGCAAAGATTTGCTCCTCTCCGTTTTTCTTACACTAAAAAGTTAGAACAAATCAAATAGCGTTCACCATCCCCCACTTTTGGGATGGAGGAAAAAATGTTGCCTTGAAAAGTCTGGGACTGGGACTGTAACTTGATCCCGGGGCTGCGCGCTCCGTCCCCCTTGAGCGCGTCCCCGCGTCCACCAGTTTACAGCAAAACCAGAGAGCGAGAAATGTTGTCAAAACTCATCTGCTCATCGGATGGAGACCATAGATTCACTGAGCCCATAATGTATTTCACAAGAATCTGTTTTCCCTGTCCTGGTATGCACATGGAGGGGGTACACACACACACACACACACACACACAAATAACAAAAACGTCTGCTCCCCTCCCATCCCCCCCATAATGGGGAAAAGCAGTCCATGCCAGCCTACATAATATTTACATGCTTCAGTTATACTTGGCTCCATGTCTGATCTTATCATATTTACCCTATGCCTTTTGTTGATATTTGTCTTCAGACCTTCATATGAAAAATGTATGCACAGTCTATATGGAATTGGATTGGTATCATCAAAATGTATTTATAATTTATGATAAGAACTCTGTTTAAAATAATAATTTTAAATAGATTTTTATCGAATCAATTTTATCTTCTAATGTAGAACTTTAATCATAATTATGACTCTGTTTTTCATAAACATGATGTTTCTTAGTCATGCCCCTATAGTGTCTTGTAATTCCAAGTTTGATTTTATAATTATATTTTGCCAAAGTAATGGCTTTCCTCATTAAAGAGGGAGGAACAGGATGTTGTCAGTTCACTACATACACAATTGTAATGATGTGTATATATGTCTAATGAGGACTGCAATCTACAAGTCACACTAAAAACTAGCATGTATTACAAAAAAAAACACAATACCACACATTTTTATTTAAACAATTTTACCATAAATCTGAGTAGAACCCTCCAATATAGGCTAAACAACAACAACAGGAAATATTGTTAGATTTGCAATACTGACTAATTTCGAAATGTCACTTTCTTTTAATCTAATTCCCAGTACAATGCACCAAGTTGGCTGTTGCGATGAAAACTAAAAAGCAATCTCAAGGGAGGTCAAAAACTGAGTGTAGTTTGCTGTATCAGATTTCAACAGCAGCACTTGTTGGTGTGGATGTGGTTGGTGTTTCTAGCACTGCGCCTCCTTAAAAAGCACATCCAACATGGCGGCTGTAGAATGAGAGAGAGAGAGGCACACAGCAGGACCACACACAAACACCAATGAGGAGAGAGAGAGAAAAAAAGGTCCCGAAAACCCCCCCACCTCTTTCTCTCTATACACGCACAGGCACTGCTTTCTTGTAGGTTGGCATAAAATGGCTCATATTTCATCAGAGTTTTTGCATATTGGCTTTTAAACAACATTAACAAACTGAAGGTGTCTGTTTGGATTTGCAGATGAGTTTTGGATGAAGGCCTCATGAGTTAGTGGCTTTTGGCTGTTCTCAGTACACTGCACTGCACCTGGTATGCATTTCACTCCCATGTCTATGAATGCGTCTTTGTAACGTTTTTTTAAGACTCAAAACTCTTAAACACCAATTTAAAAAAGTATATATAAAACCGTGTGCCACACTGTTGGCTCTTAAAACTAAAAAGAAATGGGTCCCGCAGATGATTTTATTTCAATTATGAGGCTATTTGTGCTTAATTGTGAAAAACATTTTTAATAATAGTTACCTTTATAAGTAGTAGTAGTATATATTTAGTACATATTTGTTAATAATAATAATACAAAACAAAAATTATACAGACATAACATAATAATAATAGTTTATTTAACATCACTCTCCTGCTACAAAAACAAAGGTGAAAACTTTTCTGTTAAAATTAATATTTATCAAAAACAACAAAACAAAAACTAACAAAAGGGAATTTGTAATATAAACAGCCAACATAATAATAACGATACTTCTACTACTAATAATAACACTTATTGTCATAGCTAAAAGTAAAGTTTCTTAACATAAAAAAATACAGAAAACTATCAAAAAGAAACTTTGTAAAGTTAAAAGTACATAACATACATAATCACAATATTATCAAAACCGAATGTTTATATCTTCAAAATATTTTATTTATATTTACATTTACAATAAACAACAAAACATTGGGATCCACTGAATGAACATGTTGTTCTCCAAACAGAAGGAAGATACTCACTATACTGCCAGATTATGAAGAGGAGAGTAAACACTTGATTCTCTGGCCAGATCAAGCTTGCTGTGTTTATTCAGATTATAATCAGAAATGTTGTTGATGTAGGAACCCATTATGAAAAAATCACCAGCAAACCAAAGTTGATCAGTGAGTAATGTTGTAAAATCAGTGGATATTGAAGCAATGCATTTGTTTTTGTTAAAATAATACACAATAATACTTGAATAACAAAATTATATTAAATAAAAAGGGATTTTAGGAAGCACACATGACTGTTTAGACTTATTAAAAGGAATGTATTACACACATTATATTGGTAAATAAAAATACTATAATTTCTGTTCTCAGATGACATATCGACCTAATACAAAGTCTCCTTTTAAAATATGTATAGTGTAGTTTAATAAATATCATATAAAACTAGTTCATAGCACAAGACTGAAAATCAGTTTCAATCCCAAAATAGATGTATTGACCTATTGATCATCAGCGTGTCTTGTTACAATTTATACAAATATTAAGATTTGTAAAATATCAAAAACATGACCTTAAAACATCACTCAAAATCCTTTTTTCCAGATTTTCAGCTCCAGGGGTCTGAGCGATGTAGTTGGTTATAATTCTGTAGTTTAATTTGATCCTGGATTTGATTAATAAGCACCTGAGAGAGGAGGATTCCAACCAGCTAGAAAAAAGTAGAGAAAAGTTGTCAGATCAATCAAAACCTCAAAGTTTATTGTAGTCTGCATAAAACAGAACAAAATCTAAAGTCACCCTACAATGTTAACGTTGTGCATTCTGACATTTGTTTTAGCTTGTACATGTTTAACCTAATTATATGGCATTTTGGTGTACCTGGGGGATGGCGAGCCCTAGTGCGATGCCTCCCAGTAGAAAAAGGTTACTGTGGATCCAGTTGACCAGTATATCAATGCAGCCGTTGGTATTGATGAAGACACTGGCCTCCAGATATTGCAGCGCCTGCATGCCATGACCACACATGGTGTTTATTATAGTCTGACAAAACAAAAAGATAGAGAGAGGGACATTTAATGTTAATAATTTATGTAATATTGTAAATATTTATTACATAAATGTATGTTTTGGAAATGTTAAGTAATTCATTATAGTATAACGAAGCATATTATAATATTGAGCGTACTTGTCAAATTATAATTTTAACTATTAATGAATTAACATATTATTTAAATGGTATATTTTAAGATGTATTAAATATAAAATAAAATAATAATTGAATTTTAACAATATGAATGTATTCTACACATAATTTTAATATAGTGTTATATTAAATATTCTAATTTGATACACTAATATTAGTAATAATAAATATATTAGTTTATTTAACGCACACACGGACGCACGCACGCACACACACACACACATATGTATATATTTGACTATATATGAGTATTTTAATAAATTCAAAAGTTATAGGTGAATGTGTAACAATAATTTAATATAAAAAACTGATACTGAATATAATGTTTAATAGTTTACATGAGTATATTAGACTTGAAAACACTTATCTTTTATTATATGTTTTGATGTAATTATTAATGTTAATACTTAATTTCTAATATCATAATTTATTGTTTAATGTTTATAAATACAACATTATTATTATGAATATTTAATATAATAGTGATTTATTGATACATTTGTTTACATTTTAATACATAATGCTTATAATCGATTCTATTAAAATGCTTAATATAGCACTCACCTCCTCTTTGGCATGCAGACAACAGGAGAAGGGTACAGAACAGCGCTCTCTGCTGGGATTGTTGTCTGAACAATTGAAATACATGTTCTTCGACCAATCCATGAAAGAAATCCCCCCGCAGCAGTTAAACTGATCACAACATTAGGCAAAAAAAATCAGCATTCAATCATACAGAACTTTATAATGCACTATACGCATATATAAATAACCCTGACCTGTTTTTGTCCATAGTCGATGAGGTTCTGTAGGTCTATATCGTCTCTGTAATGCCTGATGGCATTATCAAACATATCCGTTACTTTGCCACGTGCCTGCAATGAATAACTTTAAATTGAAAACACTGCCTTTTTTGCCCTGCTTATTATATTAAACAAATATCTATTGCTTGTTAATCTACACTGTAAATTATGGGAATTAGCAGTTTTCAGAATTTTATGATTCAAGTTTTCTTTTTCCTTATATTTTTATGCTTTTGAATTGCATTATGGGACCTTGATCTTTTCTCCACTTTTATTTACATATTTAATAGTTTGAAGATTGGGTTGGTGTTGTAAATTACGTTACAAAAACCTGGTTATAAACTGCCAGTATACTGTTATTTTACAGACTTATTTTTTCTATATATGTTATTTCTTACACAATGTATTAAACTACTGATGTATTAAACTACTAAAATGTCAATAAATGTCACTTTGTTTAACTGCAGAGATGACATTTCTCCATCAAAAGTTGACAGAGCAGAGGTTCCATAATACAATTCATAAGCGTAAATAAACAGAAATCACAAAATACAGAAACTGCTAATTAATGGACATTTTTTACAGTGCAAGTTTGAGTTTTGTTACATTGGTTGATGACAGACAGTAGAGGGCGCTCAAACTAAACATTTCTGTATTTATTGACCGGGGGTTTTGTTGTAGCTTGTTCAGACTGTTTAAATACTACATCTACTTATACATGTCTATACAAAGACCAAGAGATTTAATAGTGGACTAATGATAAGTCTGATCAATTAAATAGATAGTTTACAGAAACCCTCAAGTAGTTCCAAACATTTCCAGCTCTATCTGAGTTTCTTTCTTATGTCGAACACGAAGGAAGATATTTTTAAAGGACTGGTAGCCATTGATCTCCATAATAGAAAATGAAAATACTTCAGAAGTCAATGGTTACCAGTTGTTCAAAATATCTTTTTTGTGTTTAATAGGAGAGGCTCAGTCAGGTTTGGTACTATTAGAGGGTGAGTAAATGATGATGATGATGATGATCATTTTTGGGTAAACTATCCGTTTATGGTGAAGTTAAAGAATTGAAGGTAAAAGATTTACATAGGGAATAAAACTCAATGGTGCTTTTTACCTTGTCCGAGAAGACAAAACCTAGAACACCAGCCACAAGCTGCAGCAGGAAGATGATAGTCAAGAAGATGCAGAACTGCAAAGGGAAGATAGTTTGCTGTTAGAGTTGGCTTTTTATTTTATTTTCTGTGTTTAATGTATTTTATTTGATATGGTTTTAAGTTAAGCTCCACAGAGGCTCCGTTTACACCTGGCATTAGGATGCATCTCTGCAATCCAATCCCAATTGTGTTATACTAAATACAGGTGTAAACAGTCTAAAACATTTTCAGCTAGTCCACTTTCAACCACTTTCTGTTTCTACCAGGCATTAGCATGCATTGTAATATGATCACAAGTTATCAGTCAAGATGCATTACTGGTATTAACATTTGTCAAACGTGTGTTCGGAGACTCTTTCCTCTTTCCCCTTTTGTAACCCTTACAACCCATGTTGGGCAACTTATAAGTGAGCAGGAAAGCAAGCAAATGAAAAGTATGTAAATGGGAACTACAATTTGTATAATAATCTGTGTTTCGAATTAATATTTTGTTGTGTTGTATATCAATCATGTGTCAGTCCGTATAGAGTAAGTAGTCTTTGAGTGCTAAGATTGTAAGAGCAAACTGATAAAATGGGTTTAAATCAAAAAGTGAACAATTTGAAGTTTTAGGATTTTTTTTACTTGTATTTAAGTGATAGCTCATCCAAAAATGGAAATATACCAACCCTCAAGTAGTTCAAAACCTTTATGAGTTTCTTTCTTCTGTTGAACACAAAAAAATATATTTTGAAGAGAGCTAAAAAGCTGTAATATTGACCTCCATTGTTGGAAAAACTACTATGGATGTTACAGGTTTCCAGGTTTCTTCATAATATCTTCTTTTGTGTTCAACAGAAGAAAGTAAGTCAAACAGGTTTAGAACAGGTGTAAATGTAAAGGGTGAGTAAATAATGACAATTTTCAGTTTTGGGTGAACATCAGCTTTAAGCGTCATCCACTTTGATCTGATTGACAATAAGGCCATGCATTTTTTTTATAGATCTGATCAACAGAGGACGACACTTAATTCTGTTTTTAACTTTGTTAACTTTTGACCACTAAATACCAGGTAGAAATGGGCTACTTTTCTGATTTCAAAAATATAAATTGCACATTTAATTTGGTAAATGTGTGATGTAACATTCTTGAAAGTTAGCAGACTTCATTACTGACCGTCTGCAGTAAGCATATGTTCTCCCTCAGAGAACCCACACAGCCACAGAAAGTGATGAAGAACATGAGAATTCCCACTACCATCAGTATCAGAGCCGGATCCACAGTCAGACAGGCCAGCGCTGTCTCTGCAGAGGGAAACAGACATACACCACATTAACAGACCACTTTTCTGCATACTTCCAGTAACCATAGATAAATATAATAATACTGAAAATACATCAAAAGTAAATCAAAAAGTATCAATCAAAAGGTTGCATTTATTAAGAATTATAAATGTTAAAATAAAATTTTTTTAAAATGACAATTTTTAAATAAATGTGTAGGAAGTAATTGCCATTACTAGTGTCATTTGATCATTCAGAAGTCTTTCTAATATGCTGATTTGGTGCTCAGTTATTAATGTTTATTCATCATTCAGTTTTTATCAATTTATCATTATAACGTGATTGTCATTGTTTTTATCAATTTAATGTGTCCTTGCAGAATGTAATTTTTAACATATAATATAAATAGGAACAGCATCATGAGCAGTTAATCAGCATTTATATTACAATAATTTCTGAAAGATCATTTGACTGAAGAAGTAAAGGATTCTGTAAATATTGATGAATAAATTACATTTAAAAAATTATATATATGTATATGTATATATGGAAACAGTTACTTTTATTTGTTAATCTATTTCAGAGTTTAGTAGTTAGTAGACGAGACTTTTCCATCAAAAACTCTTTTTATATTGGAGACCCCTATGTTATGGGACATTTTCAATCATGCATTAAATTATTATTGGCCGACTTTCAACAGTATGAGTATGAGTGATTATAATATAAAAATGTCTATTATATGGCACTAAAAGTGAAGCAGTCTGCTAAATGTTCATGTTTTTATTATATGGAGCTATTTTATGATATAATATTAGTAGAGTCCTTTAGTCCTTTATAAGCTCATTTGGTGATTCAGATTTGTTGTGGAAAATCAGTGTAAAACAGGCAGTGTTTTTTCAAGTAAACACACTTACCATGTTTAACTATCCTGGAATAAACACCAATAGATATCAGGACCAGCGAGATTATCTGTAACGAAAAGACAGGATGATTCTAATGGCAGTGTCATTCCTCTTCAGGGAGTGGCCGGATATTTTTTTTTCTCTCTAAAGGATTTAAGTGTAAAAGGTTTGATTGAAGTAAGTAAATGCTCTTATTGTATAAGTAGTAGGTGGTCTGTTGCTTACTAAGTCTACATTGTGTGGGGGAAAAAAACATTCAACGAAGGCCAGAAATACAGTAGCAGAGTGGAAAATGTATGTAGTTTGTATCAGCATGTGTGAATGTTCATGAGAAGAAAAGTGAACAGGAAATTCTATATAAGGAAGCAAAGTTTCGTGGTTTGTTCGCTCTCTCTGTTTCTCACACAACTGAAGGTCCCAGTTTGTCTGACACAATGTAGCCCCTCTCTCTGACAGAGCTATCGGGTTACTTCGAAACTTCAACTGTGTTTTTCCCCCCAGAGAAGCAGTGTCTGTTCACTTCAAAGCCAGAAAATCATATCTAAAGAAGCTATTTATTATTTATGAAAATACTTTAATTGTTGTCTCAGAATATTTAAATTAGGTCAAACTATTGAGATTCACTGAATAATATAAATACAGTAATAGAATTTATGAATATTTCAATATAATGTATAATTAAACATTGTCAAACATATGCTTTTAGCAGACTACTCCCATTAGTGGACTTAAAAATATAAAAGAATATTATTTTTTTCTATACATATTCGCTATAGATTTGGCATTTTTAAATAAACACTGAATTTTGCTACAAACATCCCACATGTAATGATAACAAAGCAAACCTGCATTTCCTAACCCCGAGTCTAAATGTTTTTAGGGCAAATAACATTTCAGTTTGATAAAATTCAAGTTGTGTATTACATTTTTGATTTAATTTTGCACCTTATAAAGCATTTAAAATAGTATGTAATTTACAATTTAAAACTGTGAACTGTTGGAAATGGCATAATTCTATAGTTTAATTATTATTTTCATTTTTTACAAACTTTGCACGTCATGAATGCAAATTAATTTAAAGATTGTCATTTTACAAGATTGCATTGATTTGCAAGTTACACTTCAAAATGAATATTGATACTTGTGTGCTTCCAAACACTTTTGTGATATCAATCTCAAATTTGTAACAACTTGGTGAGGACACATGGCTCTGGTTTTATAATGACTTTTACAATATCAGGTTTAAATTTTATATTTGCTTCAAATTAAGAACGAAACGTGGCTAGACAGCAATTTTAGATGCCAAAATATTTCAAATAATAAAATCATGCAGTACATTTGCTTTAGCAATAAAGCATTCTATTCTTGTATTTTTAAACAGTTATTTTATTTCATTTGTAACAGTGTATGTGTTTTTTTGGTTAAATGCACACAATGAGGAAAGAAACAATTGATGCATGATGATGCAACTTTACACCATTTCCTGTGGTAAAACAACCACAAATTTCACAGGTTTCCAAATTACCGTTTTATAACCCTTTGTATGACTAAAAGGAGTCTACAGATCTGCATTTGGACCCAGTAGTCAAATGCTCAGCATTGTTATTATATTAAAAAGCGAGTTGTTCGGCTTTCAGCATAAAATCTCCTTAGGTATTTGCATGTGCATACTTGCACCATCAAGCATGCGCCACACTGTAATATTTAAATCAACTGACTTCAGCATAAACTGACTGTTTGCATCCATTTAAACAACCACCCCGCCAACAACTTTTCAATATTTGGGGTGCACGTCTGGTTCTCTTTCTGAAGAGAGTTATTCATTTTAGGTCTATTATGTTAAGTTGTACAGGACAACAAATAAAAGAAGCATGGGGCCTCCACTCATCCAAACACCCTGCACTGCTCTATCAGCATATGAATCAATGAGACCCGCTGCTAAGCAACCGACACCAGTTTAAAAAAAAAAGTTCGGGAAAGTAAACTGGCAGTATCAAGAACTTCACAATAGAGGGTTTTGTTAATGAGGCCTAATATGAACTCATTATTCTAGCAAGATCCTATCATACAGCAGGCTCATTTTACTAGGGCAAAATGAAAGGAGTGTTTCTCAATATGTCAAGTCAAGATCAAACAGGTTATGCTTCTGTACTGAGTGTCATGAGCTGTTCTGTACTTTTTAAAGTATTCTGAGAATGTAGCCTGTGGTGTGGTGATACACGTGTGTGTTGAGACATGCCCACAGGTTATGCTTTTAGTGTTTGTTCATACCAATCAGAACTTTTGTCTGTTTTTTATGAATACTTATTAGTCACAACAATGACTTGACTGATCATGGGAACTAAGTGCAGTGTTTCTGTTGGTAAATGGAAAGCTTGCTTCGTGTTGGTGAATGGAAAAGGGGGAGTCATTTGGTAAAACATTAATCATTAAACCTCATCATGTGAGTTAAAACCAGCTCTTCTACATATGGAGAATTTCTCTCTCTCTCTCTCTCTCTCTCTCTCTCTCTCTCTCTCTCTCTCTCTCTCTCTCTCTCTCTCTCTCTCTGTGTGTGTGTGTGTGTTTAATTTTTATGTATATAATTATTTATATGGTTGTATTCAATGTATTACTTGTAATTGTGTAAATGTGAAAACATTTATCTATTTGTTTAGTTTTTTATAGTTTTATATAATGTGTATAATGTGTAATGTATTATAAAATTGCTTATAATTATGTATATATGTATAAAACATAATAGATTTTAATAAGAATAATAATTATTTACTTCAAAATAATAATATGTAGATGTTTATTTATATAATATAGGGATTTATTTATATATTATCCCTGTAAATAAATAAATGTGTATACTTCATAACAGTACATACAATTATTTTGATTTATTTATTCATGTTGTGCATAAAATTTCAATTAATAAAATGTGTAAACATTTATTTATTCTTATCTTCTTATTATCTTAACTTCTTGTTTTTATATTTAATATTATTTCATACATTTCAACTATAGTTTTCTGGAAAAAATGTTTAACCCTTAAAAATCTACATTTTACTAAAATATATTTCGTTTTTTATAAGGTACTTTGTTGTAATATAATATAATATCATATAATATAGCCTAACATAACATTGTGTGTGCGTGTAAAAGTGAGCAGCACTTACCCAAAATATCATGTTGAAGAAGAAAAGTAAATATTTGACTACTGGACTGACGAAAGTGTAGTCCCCGTCGTTTTGCGTTGCTCTTTTCGAGTTTCCCATGATTAAAGGAGTGTGATGCCTCGCACAAGACCTTGAGCGTTCATTTAACTTTATCTAGATTTCCATCCTGCTGAATCAACTCATTGACAAACGACCCGTCAGATCTCCCGATGTTTGAGCAAAATGTCAGGAGCGCATCTCGCGGAATCTGTGCTTGTTGTTTTAAAAGGCATTTCCTGATAAGCGCAGTCACTGGACTCGAGAAATAGAACTCGCGTCGCATGAGCAACTGAAGCAGCAGTGGGCGTTTCCTTTCCGCGTTATCATCACACCTGGGAGACAGTTTGCTAAAGAGTGAACAAACTCGTAGAAGACTTAAATGTTCACCTTTTATACATGTGGGCCTGTTTTGGATTCTGGTTTAATCTATATGGAGATGCTGACCCCTTCTGGAGAAACGCACCGATAAAAGCAAATAATAGT
>CAIGQW010000596.1:9678775-9724729 GCA_903798125.1 Danio choprae
TGTGTGTGTGTGTGTGTGTGTGTGTGTGTGTGTGTGGTAATAAACAAACAAACAAAGTATTACAGGATGTCATTTCTACATTAAATAATTTAGTTCAGGTAAGACTAAAATTAAAAATATATATATTATATTTTTTATGTTATTTGATTCTGTATTATTTTATGATTTTTTAAAAAAATTTTATTCTATATGAGGCTACTTAATTCAAAATGAAATGTTTTACTTGTTATTGTTTCTTATATTCACAGTGGTTGTTTGAGGAAAGTAAAGCTAACTTTCTGATACTGGTCTTGCCATCATGGACTGGGTCATTTTTGTGTTTTCTGTTTTATATTTAATATTTTTATATTTTCGGATTTACAGTTTTATCTTTGGTTTGGTTGTAAGTTGTAGTAACTTGTTTTTTATGACAACTAGAGTTCATTTTCTACTCAAAATCAAACATTCATACTCATAAAACGTTGACTGTTGCCGCCATTATAAATTGCATACCAAAAATTATACCTCATGCTTGTTTGCTTGTTGACTCTTAACTCTTAACTCTATTTTATCTGTATTTTTATCATATAGGTTGTAACTACTAAACTTCAAATGACTAATAAAAATTACTCAGCAAACAGCAAAAAAATTTAGTTTTACATAACTTGATCATTTAATAAATAAAGCAATTTTGGCATAACTCCATAAATGAAATTGATTTTTTAATTCTTGAGTGCAACAATTTCTGAAGGAAAATCAGGTACATGTCTTTATTCTTTGTTTTTTAACGGGGACAGTGCTCATTAATCAACAGTAAAACTGTAAATAAGCCAGAGTTAGCCACAAGGGCTAATTTTCATCTGCTGCCCCCTGCCAGATTTTAAAAAGGCAACCTAAAATCAAGAAACACATTCAGTAAAGTACATACACCAAAAAGGCAAAACATATAATAAGAGTTTCATAAAAAGCAAGATAAAAGAATTACACATGATTACAAAGTTGATTTGCTTTTAGCCATTTCTTTAACTTGTATTTAAATGTTGAATAATTTGTAATACCCCTTAAATCAACAGGAAGTGTATTCCAAAAATGACCGGCTCTAACTGAGAAGACTGACCGTGCAGTAGTTGTATGTCTAAAAGGCACAGCAGTCTCTAGTATCTAGTAATAGATCGTGTTGCTTTGCCATTATTCTTTCTTTCTTTCTTGCTTTCTTTTTTTTCTTTCTTTCTTTCTTTCTTTCTTTTTTTCTTTCTTTCTTTCTTTCTTTCTTTCTTTCTTTCTTTCATCTATTCATTAAACTATTCATTCATCCATCCATTCATTCATTCATTCATTTATTAATTAATTCATTCATCCATCAATCCATCCATCCATTAATCCATCCATTAATCCATCCATTGATCCATTCATTGATCCATTCATTCATTCATTCATTCATTCATTCATTCATTCATTCTGTGCAGGAAGGGCTGTATGTATGAATAATGGATTTGACTACATGAAACGAGACAGAACAAGGTTCATGGCATGGCATCATTCCTGCATGCACATCGATTGCACAATACGTTGTAATCGCTATTGCACTGGCATATTTCTGGGCAATAAATTCAATGGGCTCACACTGCCAAGCATTTAAAAGCGTTTCACAACTCCAGGATGTGCAGTCTGTGAGTGACGTGCTGTCATCTGTCACTGAAGAGCTTCTGTCTGTACCATGCTTTTGTTTGTTTTCTCGTTTTTGTGTGCCAGAGCGACTCAGAACTGTTCAAACAGCTCGCTGGATGCTGCTTTTGCAACTTGCCTCTTTAAACCTTGACTCTCCCTACGGGTAAGAGACAACTTTTATACTTCTACTTTTAATTGTACCATATGCTGAATGTTTGAAGCCCTACACTGAATGTAGAATTAGGGTGAGTGTACTGTTCAAGTCATAAATATTATCATTATTATTATTATTATTATTATTATTATTATTATGTGTATATTTTTCTGTTACTTGAAATAAGCAGTAAGTTCAACCTAAAATAACATGGGTTCACAAAAAAGGGTCATAACTACAGTATGATACATTTTGACAGCAGTGGAAATATAATGAATATAATTTAAATTCATATTTTGCTGAAATCCTTAAAAGTAATCTAGTTAATTTGTTAAACTAGGGACATTAATTATGTTATGATCATATAGATTGTATATATGTCCAGTTAATAATCATATTATATGCCCACATCACACTACGTCACCCTTGGTTTTATTATTAGTTAAATATGTTATTATTATATTATTATATATTTGTTATACAATATACATGGGTATATACATTTTCTAATTTTAAGACAAAATGCCTTAGATTTAATATACATGTAAGTGCGTAATGTACATTTAAAGGGATAGTTCACCCAAAAATGAACATTCTGTAATTTATGTGTTTCTTTCTTCTGTTGAACACAAAATAATACATTTTTTCTTAGAAAGCTGGAAACCTTTAACCATTGACTTACATAGTATTTGTTTTTCATACTATATGGACGTTAATGGTTACCGGTTTTCAGCTTTCTTTAAATGATCTCCTTTAGTGTTCAACTGAATAAAGAAATCAGAATAAAGAGTAAAGGTTTGGAACTACTTGAGGGTGAGTAAACAGTGAGTAGCATGCATTCTCTTTTTTTAATGAACTATCCCTTTCACACTCAAGATTCACCTCATCGTTATTCCACAAGAGGGCGCACTTACATTACATTTGCGACTTTCCGTTCAACCGCATTCAACTTAGAGAAATAATTCACTTTGTATAAGATACGTTTAGTTATAACGTTACTTAACTTCAATTACGCGTTAAACGAATTATCTGTCATCTCATTAATTATCATATATAGGCCTGCCCTGAAGCAGGCCTATATATCCTATTATCTCTGTTTCTTATATGCAAGAAGAGAACTACATGTTCCATGTTGCACTGCTCTCTGGTTGTACGGTGACGCATGATCTTACGCAGCGATCTCTTATCGGCGTAGTAGATGACGCAGCTGCAGTCGGCAGTTAAAGGGCTTTCACATGTTATACAGTAACAGAACAGTCGATGCTCTCGCTCTTTGCTCAATTCACCGACCTTGGTTGATTTTCAGGACGCAGGCGGTGAGAGGTAAGATGCTTAGGCTTCTTTCTCATCCATTAAACTACAGTCATAACACAAAGCCTCTTGGTTAAATTGTATCGTACCTGCTTAACAGGTTTGCGGAGCAGCAGCATCGAACAGAACGAAGACAAATAATGTTGATTTCTGATTGACTCGTGTTTTTTTTAAGTGTGAGGGAGTAGAGTATGGGAGAAGGGCACGTACGATGATGAAACTCAGTCTATGTCATGACTGTGCTGTTGACATATAGATTTGTCAGATATAGCTGCTGCACATTGTGTTTTATTTTTTGCTTCCTCGTAAACACTTGTAAACAAACTGCATTTAAAAGAGCGAATGATTGCACTGCGTTTAATGCATCACTACAAATCAAACACAATTGCTTTCTTTTAAAGATGTTTTTGTTATTTGTATGTGCCTGTTCTGCTAAAACAATTCTGGACGTATAAACAAACATATACATTTGCTTTAGATGTGCACTAGATTTGAAAAATAAATAATAATAATAATAATAATATTTAATTGTTAACAATAATATGCATTTTAAGAGTAACAATTGCATTATTATTAATAATAATAATAATAATAATAATAATAAAGATTTTGCTGAATTATTCTTTACTAAAAGCATTCATTGCTGTGTACTCGCGCTGTGAATGAACTTGTTGCCATGATATTAAACTGGTATAAATTCTGTAAATAATGATAATAAAATAAAAAGATATGACAAGATAGTGCTGCTGCCAAACTAATCAAAAATATATTGCTAAATCACTTTCTTGTTTGGTCTATTTTATTAGATATTATTAGGAAATAATGTTAAAAATGTCAGCATCTGAAAATGTTCTTTCTTTCATATTTGTGTTTGTTTAGTTGTGAATTTATTCTCCAAAATAGTCAGCATTCAAACTTCTTGATGATCACTGGTCATGACTCATGACATTGAACACGACATTGAACAAAAATAATAACGGCTAAATAAACGTAACATTTCTAGTACTATCACGCCTGTATGTACAGTACACTTTTTAAAAGAGTAAATCTGTTCTACAGCATGATTTGGGCATTTTCACTTTGTGATTGAATGCTTTAAATAGCACTTTTCAGAATAAATAAGGCACATTTCATGGAATGACCCTCTTATGTCATCCTGTGCAGTTAGTAATGTTTATATCTCTGCTTTGTAAACTTTACCCTTCACCAGCAATGCCACTGATATCCAGTGCATTTCATTTTACTTTGGTCTTGTGATCTGCTGCACACTGTACTAAAAATGGACTGGATCCACGGATGGGCTCTTCTTATTACTCAAGCTGTACTCTGTGTCCTTTGGACAGGTTGTGTGCTTTAGACACACTAGAGTAAACCATAAAACCATATTACATTTCATATTACTTAAGGAAACAACATTGTTTAGTTTCTATGAATGGATAAAAAAATGATTGCATTAAAAATGGAGAAAAATTGAAAGTAAAAAGGATTAAAAGGCAATTTTATTTTATGTTATTTTTCGTGTGCTTGCTTTTGATGCAGAAGTCAAGTAGGTGACATCTCTTCTTTAGCAGCCTGTACAAACTAAAACTGGCTGTCATTCAAGATTATTTTGAGGACTTGTAATTATATACCCACAGTGTTTGACCATTGCTGGTCTCAAGCCATTAGTGTGACAAAATGTTTTGCTACCTAATAGCTGATCAACAAAACATGTTTGAATAAAATCAGCATTGCGTTTTCTGTGGTTTTGAAGCTGATTCTGAATTCCTTTCTTTCTTCACAGACTGATAACTTTCCAGCGTTCTTTGAAAACAGGAAGAGGAAGTAAAGCAAGAGCACAAACGCATTCTCATAGGTCATCATAGCCTGACATGCCGGTGTTTCCACTGCAGCTATGGAGCACGTAACTGCTAGCGAGGAGGCGTCCGCTACACTAATGTACCATGTGGAACGACCCATATTCAGTGAAGCCTATATTGACTCAGAGCTTCTGCACAAGAAGAAGAAGACACCCAAACCCTATAAACTGAGAGTAGCAGAGCATCTCTGGTAGGTTATTTCAATACATATAGCTCTCTTAATTGCTAATTGTAGGTCTGATGATGGGTTCAAAAGTCTGAGGCTGCGTTGAGAAATATTCTGCACCATTTCTAATCATGTAAACATAGTTGTGGAATTGATCACGTGATACTTTGTACAGATCAACAGATATTTTTTCCAATAGAGCACATGTTGATCGTTCTTAAATCATGCCTGTGGATCTTAGACAAATTAATTATTAAACATTCTCACATTCAAGTGTATTTTCCAGTTTACTCAAATTGTTATATTTGGTAATGAAGGAAATACTTAAATGATAATAAAATAAAAGACCTGTAGTAATATCAGACTTCTGAACCTCATTATATGCTTTTTCAGTTGTATTGCTTCACATAATATCTTTCACTTTCTCAGCTGTATTTTTGTACTGTAATAGTGGTATCGGGTCTGACCCTTATTTGAACCTCAGAAAATCGGTTTAACTGATAAAACAGCTGATGGACTAAGTAAACAACCATTCGTTTTTTATGACCGTCTTGGTTATTTTATCATATCTTGCATATAAGATTGCAGTACTACTATGTTACACAACACTACCGACACATTTCATTTGTAAACCTGTCTGTCCCAGTCTGAGCTGGATTATTAACTGATGATTCAGTTTTCAGTCAATGGACAAGGACAGACTATAATTTAAGTCATCATTCAGTGATAGTCATTTCCTCCATAACTGGCGCTCCCAAATCTAGTTCAAGTGTGGTATATTAAAATGTGTCACATCTGATTTGATATCAAGGATGCAAAATGGCTTGGAGAATTTGAACTTGAATACTTCATACTAACATTCATCTGTCTTTCGTTTTTAGCTGTTCGTCTGAGAAAGTCAAGTCTGTTGTATTTGGTTTTCTGCCCATTTTAACATGGCTGCCATCATATCCACTAAAGGAATATCTTTTTGGGGACATTGTCTCTGGAATCAGCACAGGTGTAATGCAGCTACCTCAAGGTGAGATATTACACTGAAAACAGTGTAATGTTAAAAAGGAACTCTGTGGTTATTTATTTAGGGTTATTATTTATCATGAAACTAAGCATAGATAATTTATGCAATGATAGTTTGCAAATAGCACTGTATTGACTGGCTGTCCAAAATGCATCCAAAAATGTGGACCGAAATTTCTCCACACTTTAATAGCTTAAAGTGATCTAGTTTCAAACAGAAATGCAAAATTAGATTTTTTTGCTTATTATGCAATTTCAGCTTAATAGCAAAATATAATAATATTATTAAATCTGTGTATCCATTAAAACATCACTGTTATTTATTAATATATGTATTTTCCTGTCTTTTTCTATCTGTTAAATTCAACAGGTCTTGCTTATGCAATGCTGGCAGCTGTCCCTCCAGTGTTTGGCTTATATTCATCATTTTATCCCGTCCTATTATACACATTCTTTGGTACCTCCAAACATATATCAATAGGTGAGATTCTTGAGGTTTTTAATAACATGCATGTGACCTAAAATAAGGTGTCAGCCCACAGTTGGTCCATTGATCTTCTGGTGCTAATTATTCACTTAACATTTACATTTATTCATTTAGCAGACACTTTTATCCAAAGCGACTTACAAATGAGGTGACGTGAAAGCGCTTCCCCGACCTGGAAAGTAGTACTCGGATTGATTTGAATTTTTTAGAATGATTTAAATCAATCAGAATATTTATAATGTAGTTAAAAGGCATACATTTTATAAGCTATAATAATACTAATATTGTTTATTTTAGCTAAACCCACCCCACGCCACAATTTACAATTTCACATGTTATTCAGATGGTCTCAGAATAAGCTGCGCTGTGTGACTTCCTGTAATGTGACATTCTTCCATACCGTTTTGCTAAGTCATAGTTATTATGCAAATCATTTCAGGCAGGCTAAACATTTGCAGTTCAATTTGATATAATCTAAAAACAAAAACATTTTCTCTGATTTCTGGGTTTATGTAGCTTAATCTCATCAGATCAGAAGCCACTTTTTCCATACTTCCTGCCAAATATACCTGTTAAGAGCCCTAAAAGGGCTTTGATTGCAATGTCCTGTTTTTAGTGAAAGAAAATAGCATTTTTAAGAAATTTTATTAGCAGTGAGTTTTATGGGTAGGTAGATCCCCTGCAGTGTTGTTTTTGTCTCCTGTTTAATGTGGAGATCTTCAATCCCTTCGAAATCACAACGGGATGTTAGAAACTCCACAGAGAAGATGGATCAAAAGTTCAAAAGTCAGAAGGTTACTCAAACCAGAGTTGTTGCTTCAATATCTTGCTTTCTCAGCCCCTGTGGTTTGAGTTGAGAGCAAGAGAATTGGCACTTGTTCAAACATTTGGTAATGTCCTGCTGCACAGAGGCATGCTTTTTCTTGTTTAAACAACACTCATGCTCCGTCCTTCCATGGTGTAATGGCAATATAATACAGACCAGTTTCAGAGGGCTTAGAGCTCAGTCCATGCTTTTGTTCCTCATAATTACAGATGCTTTTGCTCCCCTGACAACAACACTCATTCACCATACATTGTGTACTCAAGAGTGATTACACCACCTGTTACTTTCTCACACAATGGCTCTGTAAGGCTTAGGAAAGAAATTAAATCAAATTTGTATAAATCTTATTGCATTACATAAATATTAAATGGATATTAATATATATATTAATATCTGGTGAGTAATAGATATTGCATTATATGATATTGAACTAATAATAAGTAATATTAGTTGTAATAGTAGTATTAGTACATAGTATTTTGTTTTATTTATATTTCAGAAATATAGGTGGGGATGTAATTGGTAATAGTAGTTGTAACAATATTAATAAATACGGATTACAATATTTTAAGTTGTATTATTCTTTATGGTAAATATGATGATGGTAATAATAATTATACTTTTAAGTTGCATTTGTTTTACAATAACATAAAAATCAATAAAATAAAATTATATAATTATAAAAAATATATTATATTGTATAATAGTTTAATTATTATTTGATGTAGTAGTAGCAGTAATGCTGTTATTTTTATTATTACTATTATTTTATTATTATTAATAAAAAATATAAAAATTTAAGTATTTTATTTTGTATTATTTTTATAGAAAGTAAGATAATAATAATATTCATAATCAATTTAAGTTGAATTACAGTATTATAGAAACTAGCATTTAATTATCTAAAATTTAATAAATTGTTAGAGTAATTCTTGTTTTTATTTTAAGTAGTAGTAATAGTAATAATGCAAATTATGCATTTATTATTATTATTATTAATAATAATAATAATAAAAAAAATAAATAATAATAATAATAAATATTGCCTAGTCCTACTAACTTTAGCACAGTAGCTTTAAGTATTAAGTAAAATGTATCATTGTTTTTCTTCAGGCACATTTGCTGTAATCAGTCTGATGATTGGTGGGGTTGCTGTAAGAGAGGCCCCAGACTCTATGTTTATGGTCAATGGGACCAATGCTTCACTGGTTGTGGATTTTGAGGCCCGTGATTTCAGAAGAGTGGAAGTGGTTGTAGCTCTAACAACTCTAGTAGGAATCATTCAGGTGCGTCACTCTCTGATCACCTCCCTACCATTCCTTTGAGCATCACATTGATTGTGCAATCTTCTCAATCATTTCTGAGTATTATTTAATTATTTCTGTCTTAAAATTATTTTGAAATCTTCTTTAATCGTTTGATTGCCACATTGGAACCATAGCAGATCAAAACAAGTGCGTTTTTTGATGTCTTTGTTGGGCACACAACTTATTTCCTGCAACACAGCTGAATATTCTTATTACAAAACAGACTGATTAAGTCATGTTTATTAAATCACACACTTTTTTTTGTAGATAAAAAACACTTGACTGTAGTTCTTAGTTCATTCAGCTCATACTCTCATCTGAAGGGGCAAGCTTTATAATGACATACTCTGTACTAGAAAGAAGTGCAGTATAATGTTACTATAAACCTATTAAAAGCAGTCCATGGTACACATTACAAACCTCTCACACACTGTTTTTAGTAGGCATCTTTTATGGAATACTGTAAACCTGCTTGAGCCGATTACTTCATGTTATCCTTCTCAGGTTACTATAGTTACTTTCAGATTGATGTTTGGGAACATAATTGTTTTTCGCTCTCCTGTAGTTTGTTCTGGGTCTGCTGAGGTTTGGTTTCCTGGCGATTTATCTGACTGAGCCGCTGGTGCGAGGTTTCACCACTGCCGCTGCTGTGCACGTCTCAGTGTCGCAACTCAAGTACCTGCTGGGAGTGAAGACTGCACGCTTCAATGGGCCTCTTTCTGTAGTGTATGTGAGTAACCTTTGACTTTTAAGAGTTTGTTTTTTATAAACCTCTTTCAAATTATTTAATGAACATTTAAACCCTGTTTCCACCTAGTATTATTACCATGCATTTGAAGCAATCTCTGTGACCACTTGTGTTCAGATTTGTTGAAACTCCTTATCATATTTTCATCCTGCTTTTGTGGGAGTGCTCAGTGCGATGTGAATTAACAAACCATGTTTCGTACCTTATGAATGAGCAGGAAAGCAAGAAAATTAATTTAATAGATGTCTAATAGACATCTAAACATAGATGTCTTGACTAAAACAAGGCTCAATTTGGGCTGTCAGTGAAAATTTAATAGATGAACAGCCAAAACTACACTTGTCAACAAATAAACAAATTCAACAGACTTCAGTAGTCATTAGTTTCTGGCCAATTGATAATTAGTCTAGTTTTTGGCTATTCTTAGACATCTATTAGACAGCCTAAATTTAGCCTTGTTTTTAACAAAGATTAGATATGTTTAGATGTCTATTAGACTTCTTTTAAACACAAAAAAAAATTCATTTTTTTTCCCCTGTGCTTTTTTATGAAACTCACTCCATAATGATAATTTGTTAAGTAAGATAGCAGCTGGTCTTCTGTGACTGTTTAAACACATTTGATCACCTTAGTGTTTGCACTACGAAAGCAGTCTGATCGAATGCGTTTTGAACTATCTCTGGAAGGGGTCAAAACAGATTAGACTCTGTTTACACCTGTATTAAACATCTGTTTGTGAGGAGATTAACAAATGTATCTCACAATTTTTGGGGGTTATTTATGTTATTGAAATAATGCAAAAAATATTTTTATATGTATGAAATTTGAATTTAAATTAATGCTAAATAAAGCTATACAAATACTTGCAGTTCTCTTTCATTCAGTATCAGTTATGTTTGGTTTGTTTGATTGCTTAAAAATGAATAAAAATAGAATATATGAATTAAGTTTACAGCATGTTTCAGATAATAAAAAATGTGACTATTTTCAAATGTCACTTTAAAGATATCATAATACTAAATATTAATAAAATAAGACTGTAATGCTTTATGCTTGTTCATTTTATTTTCCCCAGAGTTTTGATGCTGTCCTCAGGAACATTGCAGACACTAATATTATCACTCTAATTATTGGGCTGGGGTGTACTGTGTTCCTGTACATCATCAAACAGCTCAATGAACGCTTCAAGAAGAAGCTACTTATCCCTATCCCTGGAGAAATCATAGTGGTAAAGCTTTAAATGCCTTTTCCATGAAACATTGTGCTCATGCTTACATACAGAATCCCCCTGTGTAAATATATGATGTTGTACTTGTTTAGGTAATTGTGTCCACTGGAATCTCATACGGGATGCTTATGTCTGAAAACTACGGTGTGGACGTTGTGGGTAAAATTCCTACCGGGTAAGATTTACAGCCATGCCTAAATATGCATAATTAATGCTGTTTGTATTTTTGCAAATGTCCCCATTATAATATTTCTTTCCTTAATGTTTTGTTTAAAGGTTACTGCCACCCAAGATTCCAGACTTCTCAGTCTTTCCTAACCTCTTTGCAGACGCCATCCCTATAGCTGTTGTTGGCTTTTCCATTACAATATCATTAGCCAAAACCTTCGCCCTAAAGTATGGCTACAGTGTGGATGGAAATCAGGTAGAGAAGAAAATTTTTCTGATGATTTGCATATGTGCTAAACAAATGTGATGTCGTTTTAATAACGGATCATAATAGTTGGAGTTTTGCATATCTTTATTTGATTAAATCAAATGATAAATTCTTAAATCCTACGGCTGATGAATAGGAATATTATTGACCTTGGTTATACTACAAATCAAACAAAACAACAAGTTTTTGTAGTTAAACGATAGTAACCACAAAATAACTATGGTTTCTATTAGTAGAGATTTAGTTGTGAAAGTTGTATTGTAATAGAATTCATTTAAAGACAGACAAAATTAGTTAACCTGTTTAATTTTTCTGTACTGTTACTGTGCTTTTGTTAATGTCATTGTACTAAAAAGTATTCAAGCACTAAATATTTCATTTAATTTGAAGAAGCATAGCATGAGCAAGCATACTTTATATACAAATACATTGCCCACAAGACATTTGCTAGGTTGACAGTGATTTAAAATGAGATGCACTGATGCACCGTAATCTAATACAGTTGTCCCATTCTTCATCATTAAAGTAACTTGATTCTGTTTCCTTGAAGCAGGGACTTGGATTTTATTCAGCTGCCTTTTATTTGGGTTTCTATGGCTTTTAAGTTGCAGTTGAAAGTCTAAATCAGCCAGACCCCACTGTTACTTAATTACTTGCCATTTAGTGGATACTTTTGTCCAAAGTGAGTTACCGTACACTAATTTCAAGGAAAGTTCAAATGGGGCAAATAGTGCAAAGTGGCATGCTTAAGTGAACAGCAGTTATAGAGATGCATTGTGACCAGTTTGCTTGTTTAGTACCAAACTTTTGTGTGCTGAGCCAACATCCTTTCCTTTATATAGAGTAGCAGGACTTTGTTTGAAACAGCATGCCAACAATCTATTCACTATTTGCAGTGTTTACATGCATGTACACTACTTTTAGATTTTTGTCTAAAAAATGGTGCTTGGTAAAAAAAACAACAGTTATTTGAAATATAATTTTGTAACACTGCAAATATTTTTGATCAATATTAATTTATCCTTGTTAAATAAAAAGTATTCATATCTGTTTTTAAAAATCAAATGATAGTGTATATCGTGCACATTATGTAAAATGGGGTTACAAATTGCGTAGTCAAAATCTTTCACAGTACATACAACAGTTTTAATATTTTTATGATCCTGAAGTAAATCACATGAAGTCATTGTGCATTTCATGTGCCTGTAGGAGCTCATCGCGCTGGGACTTTGTAACTTCGTAAGTTCATTCTTCCACACGTTTGTCGTCACCGCCTCAATGTCTCGCAGCCTGGTACAGGAGAGCACTGGAGGACATACTGAAGTAAGTCAGACACATTTGTGTCATATGCCATATCGATGATACGAATAAGGATTAATGTAAATGATGATTGCAAGGATACATTTCCCGAAATAAAGTGTCCTTCAGATAATGACCTCATCACAATGGTAGTATCACTGCTGTAAAAGCATAAAGATAAGATAAAACAGCCGTGCCTCCTGAAACACTCAATTTAATTATGGTATGTGTGTGTGTCTGCAGATTGCAGGACTTTTGGCGTCCCTACTTGTGCTACTGGTGGTGGTGGCCATCGGATTTGTCTTTCAGCCATTGCCCACGGTATGTGAAGTGCTATACGTATAGTTCGGTTCTTTTGGTCCAGATTGAAAAGGAAAATGCTACACGTAGTCTTCATTGACTTAACTTTCACACTGTCATTTTTAAGACCAAACCATAATATAAAAATATGTATTTGTTCTGGATTTATTAGATTTTGGTTTGAGTAAAATGTTTATATTTACCTTTTTGTCAGTAATGGTGTGATTAAAGGTCATTTAAAATAAAAATATTGTAATTTAGAGTTTCTTTGGGTCCAGAAAATGACTATTGGTCAGAATAACCTTTCTTCATTGATGTGATATAAAATCAGGTTTATTCCACCATATATTTTCATTTCTCTTCTGAAAATTAAAATAATGAAAATTGAAAATGAAATTTATTCTGGAATTAAAATAATGATATTTAGCTGTTTAAAAAAATACTTAAACATGTCACCTTTTTGAAAGTGAACAGTTGTCCAGTTTTTCAGGGGTCTTTGTTCACTTGTTTGGTTATATCCTAGGGTTCAGCGTTCATACTTACTTAAATGAACAACAATAAACAGATCAGTTGCACTAGAGCTTTTTAATTGACCCAAACCTGTTAAGTGTGAATGTGCCAATTAATCGAAGAAATTATGTTTTGTTTTTTGGCAAAACTTAAGAATTCTTGCCTACCGACTATGGTGATGTTTATTATTGTCATCTTTGCACTCTCATCAGACGGTGTTGGCTGCTATCATCATGGTTAATCTCCTGGGGATGTTTAAGCAAACAAGGGATATTCCAGTTTTATGGAGAAAAAGCAAAATTGAACTGGTGAGCGTCAGACAATTCTCATATTTTCACTCTCATATTTCCAATTTCTTTATGTTTTGCATTTATTCTTTTCTTTGAACGGCTCATTCCACTCTGTATGCTTGGGGTTTTTTTGGGACATGATTTGTTGTTTTTACTGTTAATGTCTGACATGTTTTCTTCAGGCAATTTGGCTGGTGTCATTTTTTGCATCAGTTCTCCTGGGCCTGGATTATGGTTTGGTGGTTGCCATGGCTTTTGCCATACTCACCGTGATTTACAGGACACAGCGGTAAAACTCCTAGTCTTAATGCTTTAATGTCAACTGATACTGAACACAGATTACACTTTTGCTGGAAAGAACTTCCGCATGGAAAAACGGCAAACTCTTGATATAGAATTAAAATGTATTTACTTATTTTCTCCTTGTAAGAGGTTACATTATGCTACTATAATTTTATGTTACTATTATTACTTACTATTATGTTTATTTGTTTTATAATTAACCCTGTAATATATTTATTCTTTGATTTTTGTTTGCTTTGACATTAATTTCACAAATGTTAATGTCTGATTCACTTTTTTAAAGGCCCAGGAATGTTCTTCTTGGACAAATCCCAGCTACAGGATTGTACTTTGATGTGGATGAATATGAAGAGGTAAGACATTTAATTTTAAAAAGACACAAAACCATTGTAAAGTTCAAGATCCTGGGTTATATTTAGAGGAGACTAAACCTATAACCATCACATTAGAATTGGAGGCTGCACTCCAATTATTTTCAGCTCGTCAAAGGAGCCAAATTGGGCCTGATTTAAACCAATATCCTTTTTTGTCTCTTATCTGCCGTTTGTTCTCTTGCTCAAGGCTGAGGAATGTTCAGGAATTAAGATTTTTCAGTCCAATTCCTCCATCTACTTTGCAAACAGTGAGCTCTATGTGAAGGCCCTCAAGGCAAAGGTAAGTCGAAATGCTCAATGTTATGATTAACTTGTGGTCTTTTACTGTTCTGTCCTTGAGTATGTTTGTTGCATCCTGTGAAAGTGAAATGTTTCCATGAACAACAGGTGTTTGGCCTCGTAAAGTTCAGTCCGTTTCACAGATGTGGTTTACATTTTTTCTTTGTATGACTACAGACTGGAATTGACCCGGAAAAACTGCTTGATGCCAAGAAATTACAGCTAAAATATGCCAAAAGAGATAGTCTTTCTATCACCGGGGATAGAAAGACTATAAACCAAGGCTCTTTGCTGAAGAAAAATGCAGTCGTCCTATTGGTATGCTTTTTTTTCTTTCACCTGAACATATTTGATCTGTATCTTTGGGGTTGAGCTTTCTTATCTTGTACACAGATACTTGTAGATTTCATGTTGCAGCAGATTATTTTTTATGGAATTGTAGAATTTCCATAGCAAAATTGCATTTTTATCAAATTTCTGTTTTGATTCATGTTAAAGTAGGGGTGTGGAATTATTGTCAATGTATATTTTTGTCTAAAAACAATAATTATAAGTGTTGTTGCCAGTTCTTTGTTCCAGTAGATGGCGACAAGTCCCTGTCTTGTTTTGTTGAATTATTAATTAATCAGCAGATTTATTCAGAAACAAAGCAAGAGAACGAATCATTGACTCAGATTTTTTTAATTAAAAACAGATTCTATCAGGAGCAAAACATCACAATGTAACTCTAAGATGCACATGCTCTGTTCCAACATTGTTTGGAACTATTTTCATTGACCAAACAACAAAAATCAGACAATTCTGTATCAATACTGTCAATCATTCAATATTGAACTGTTGTATAATATCAGTATCACATTTGCGATTCTGCTCTGGTGTTCGTGAAAGCATGAACTTGCTTGTGTATTATTGACAGAATTATTGACTCATTCAAACTTCATTCTAATAGGTTTCATCACACAGTGAATGCTTTTAGAGATTTAAGAGGTGTTTTTTTGCCAGCTTATAAATTGCTAAAACAACAATTTCAGTATTATTATAAGACGATAAATATCCCACACACTCATATGTATAAGTAAACGATTGCAAGCCAAATGCCATTTCACATCTATGCTAATTATAACCTTCACCCAGGCTCATAAAACACACCACTATCTATTCCATATTATAATAAATCTCTCTTTGTAATGCAGCCATTTAGTAATGCATAATTTCTAACTTCAATATATTCTATCATGCCCTAATAGGACATGGAGCTGGGTGTCACTCATGAAGTCCTAAATGGGCCACAAAAACCAAAGCACGTACACACAAATGGCCAGATGACCGAGAACCACATGGAATCTGAATCTGAGGATGAATTCTTTCTACAGCGTCTCACCCCTATTCACTCCATCATCCTGGACTTTACTCCTGTTAACTTTATTGACTCTGTAGGAGCCAAAACCATTAAATCGGTAAGTCGACAACTTTTATTCTCAAACAAGACTGAGATCGGAGATATTTGAGATCTGGGTTAATATGTTTGACCACATGCTGTGCTGTTACACATAATTGCTTAGGTGTGTTTTTTTTGTGGGGTGGGGGGGAGATTTCCATTTCAGTTTTACTATTTCTCACACTTGAAGTTAGATATTTGAACAAACCCTTAACTATTAGTATAAAACTTGAAGATTTACGCTTTCGTAATTATTTGGGCTATGGATATTGGGCTGTGCAGTTACTGAGTGGTATCATTTATATTTACTCACTTAATTAAAAAAAAGAAGCTAAAAATACTATAGATCCAGGTTACTAAAACACTCTGAACACCTTAGCAGCTCTTTCACAATGCCTTGGCAAACACCCAAAACATTGTAGAAATCTTGTACAACTGTATTGACTTGCTTTACGTTTTGCAATTGTTTTTCTTTGTCTTGCAGGTGATCAAAGAGTATGGAACAGTTGACGTGAAGGTTGTACTTGCTGGGTGTAGCAGTAAGTTAATTATTTCAATGAAGTAAACTGCAATGTAATATAATATAATATAATATAATATAATATAATATAATATAATATAATATAATATAATATAATATAATATATAGGGGGCATATAATTTAATTAGTGCTGGGCAAAATGTTATTGCGATTAATCACATCAAAAATAAAAGTTTGTGTGTATTATGCATAAATAAATATACACATGCATGAATATGTTTGAGAAAATGTTTTTTTTATTTTTATATATATTATTATATATTTAGATTGTGTATATATATACATGTATACAATACAAATTATATATACATTTAAATACATACACATATATATATATATATATATATATATATATATATATATATATATATATATTTATCAGCACTACATATAATATAATATAATTCCATTAGAGTTTGTATGCTTTATGTAGGTTAAAGTTCATTGATATATTTGTTAAACATGGCAATATATTTTAAACCATTACATTACATATGTAGCCGTGAGTAATTTATATTTGTACATATGTAATAATAAAATATTTATTTATTTGTTTGTTTGTTTATTTAACAGGGAAAATACACTTGACATTCATATACAAAGACAACTCATGCTGCGTAATCTAATATAATATAATATAATATAATATAATATATTTCCATTAGAGTTTGTATGGTTTATGTAGGTTAAAGTTCATTGATATATTTGTTAAACATGGCAATAAGTATTGTATTTTTATACATATGTAATAATATAATATAATGTAACATAATAGAATAGAATATATAAGTAAAGTGTCTATAAGAGGTCAAATGCTTTATGTAGGTTAAAGTTCATTCATATTTACTAAATGTGGGAAACATCTCCACCTAGAGTTATAACTAAAAACATGCTCATGCAGACAAACCAAACAAAAATTGAAGTTAATGGATCTTATAGTATGTAATGTAATTAAAGGAATGTTAATACAATAAACAAATTCCTCCCCAAGGAATATAACCTGTTATATATGTTTGTGTTGTGCAGGGACCCTTCTGTCTGAACTCAGGACGCTCCAGTTCTTCAGTGAGCCCGTGACCCCTGACCTCATTTTCCCCACCGTTCATGACGCAGTACTGCAGTGTAAACGTTGGAGGGATCTTCCTGTCTGCCCAAACATCCACTGAACACAAACAAAACACCCAGTTGACCTCTGGGTTTGAGCGGGTAGGGCTGGAGTGGCACTAATATGGATGGCGTTGTGCTGGAACGAGCACATGTACTGTTACTCCTAAGTCGCTTTAGCATGGAAGTCATGGAGCCCAAAATGTTTTAGATTTCCAAAAACACTTTATTTAATGCCAATATACCAGCAACTGTTGGACTTAATATTATGGGTACTGTGGCTTTTATTGCAATAGCCATGGTTTTAAGATTTGTTACTGACGACTGTAAAACACTCTGTACCTTCAGTTATTTTAAGTGCAATTAGGGTGGACGGATTAATGACCAATTTTGTTTCTTAGCGCTGGTCTAAATCTTTTAATGACATTCCAGTGAGCTGATTTTTATGATAGAAATTTAGTTTTACAGTTATACATGGTGTGCTTGCTGTTTGGCAATACAAATTAGGCTAATTTTTAGTTTTTCTGTTTTATTATTATTATTTTTTGTTAAAGGTGCAGTTTCTCATCTGGCTGTAGTATTCAGTTTTTTTAAAAAGCAGCTTAATTTGTTACATATTATCACAGAATTGCACAGTTGGCGAAGATGCTGCTTTTGATGTTATGATATACTTTAATCTGACGTTTCTGAGAAAAACAACTTTTTTTGCTGCCAGATATTGATTGTGCGTTTTTGCTTTAGCATTTACAACCCCCTTAGTTCAATCGGTGACATTTTTTGGCTAATAGTTTATCTAGGTCACACCAGGGTTACTTTGAACCTACTGTTTTTATTTATTTTCTTTGTGTGACTTCAAAAAACATTAACAACACGAAGTGGTCTTGGTTATTGATTATTGAAACAGCAGATTGCATAAAGACTTCATGTCTTTATAACGTTTGTAAAGTCTCGGATGTTTGACACACAGACACTGCCTACCGAAATGTTCACTCCGGGCACTCTTTGTGCTCATATGGATTTTATAGATATATTTTATTCTGTACTAATATTTAGATGCTGTTTCATTGGATTAATGAAGACCAAAGTTCAACAATCAGTTGCAACTGCAGTGTATTTTATTGTCTTTTTATGCATTTGTGAATTTAAGATATTTTTTTGTATAATAAATGCAAATCACAACTCTAAATTATTCAGTTTATTCCTTAAAAGTGCCTTCCAATTCATTTATTCATTCATTCATTTTCTTTTCGGCTTAGTCCCTTTATTAATCTGGGGTCACCACAGCGGAATGAACCACCAACTTATCCACATATGTTTTACGCAGCGGATGCCCTTCCAGCTGCAACCCACTGGGAAACCAATTCATTTATATATATTTTAAAAGGTATCAAATAGCTTTTTATTGTCAACTTAAAAATGAGACCCTCTGTGACTTTCTAGTCAAGTTATCTTAAAAATAATACAAACAGAGGACGTGTAGTATGGATAATATTTTTATTTGATAAGTGACATCACAGAACGACATGAATCTTTGAATTGTTAGGCAGAAAACGAACAGAAAAGCACATATAAGAGGTTTAGTTGTAAGTCATGTAGCGAGGGGTGGCGCTGAACTTGGCGTAAGACTTGATGACCTTGTTCACGGCCTCCAGGAAGTCTTTCTCCGTGGCGATTTTTCTACGAGCTCTAATGGCAAACATCCCAGCCTCTGTGCACACGCTGCGAATCTCAGCACCTGAGGGAAGAAAAACAGCGATGTGAACTAAAAAACTGTTTAAGTCTATGCAAACATCATCTGCTTTCATGTTTGCTAGTAAGGACTAACCTGTGCTGTTAGGACAGAGTCGTGCAAGAAGCTCAAAGCGGATATCTCTCTCCACACTCATAGAGCGGGCATGAATCTTGAAGATGTGAGTACGTCCCTAGAAACACAAATCGATCAGGATGTGATGTTATATGACAATCATGTCTAAAGAAGTAGCATTTTTTTTTCTTGTCACTATTGTAGGTAACACTCACTTCCAAGTCAGGCAGGCTGAACTCGATCTTTCTGTCTAGACGGCCGGGTCTCATCAGAGCAGGATCTAGGGTGTCCGGTCTGTTGGTGGCCATCAGGACTTTAATGTTCCCTCTGGGATCGAATCCATCCAGCTGGTTGATCAGCTCCAGCATTGTTCTCTGCACTTCATTATCACCTCCAGCGCCATCATCAAAACGGGCACCTATTAGAGCATAGCATTAGTACAGTTATTAGATGTCCAAATAAGGCTTCCCTACTATATAGTAAACAAAAAGTATGTTAATAAAGCAGTAGGCATGAAGTACCTGGATGAATGTTGGTAACTGTTTTAGTTCCCATTTTTCCTCTATTGTTTTCCCCCCAAAAATTATCTCTTGTATTTCTTTTATTGAACTAATAAGGTGTTTTGGTTCCAAAGAAGAAGTTTGGAACAACAGGATTCAAGCAAATGACAGAATTCTCTTTTTTAGATGGACTAAAAACAAAATAATAATAATACATTTAATAGAAGTGTTCAAAATAACCCAATATTACCTCATTTACCATTCCCTTCATGAGTTCACTAATAAAGTCCACCTGAAGGAGTGAATGATGACCATAATGGTTCTTCCTTGCTGTTCATTAATTGAAACTAAGCAATCTGGAAGCAACTGTAATAATGAAACCCTGTTACAGAATTTAGTTCATATAACCCTAAATTATGCAATTTATTAATGAATTCAAAATTTGTACTGTACAATGTACCCACATTGGATCACTGGTTGGGAAAATGGATAAATGATTCAGCTTTGGGCACCATCTTCTGGTGATATGTGGGAATTCATTTGGCATGACCCTCTCAGTGCATTATAAGTGTTCTTTAACCACTGAATGGTATGTTATACATGTTATACATTAATTCAGTTTTCAAGACTTTTACTTTTGGGGGTCTTACTGTGAAGTGCTCTGTTACTAGCATATGATATTGCCCAAAAATGAATACAGCATGCGGGTACTAAACGAATACACACTTTAATCAAAGCTAATATAACACTTAAGATGGCCACTATCTGACCCTGAGGTGTCAACTATCTACTAAAGCACATCCCAAAGAGGTTTACTGAACTTTAGATCAATTGGTGATTAGTTCAAGTGTTTACTAATGAATGAAAATGCTACTGAATTGTCATCTGCAAAAAGGCCACATCTTCCTGCATCCAAACCTTGACCCTCAGACTGTTAAAGTACCTCAAAATCTCAAGTCTCACAGCTTGAGCTGGCCAAAAGAAGTAAATAATCTGACGCAGACTTTATAATTACCTCCAATAGCATCAATTTCATCAAAGAAGATCAGACAGGCTTTCTTGGTTCTCGCCATCTCAAAGAGTTCACGTACCATCCTGGCACCCTAGGTTAGTCACAAATATGGGTTTATACATGTTTGTCTTGCACTTAAATCACAGTTTTTTTTTTAATTACAGCGTCAAGCAGAAGAGAAAAGGCACCTACCTCTCCAACATACTTCTGGACCAGTTCAGACCCGATGACTCTGATGAAGCAGGCATCTGTACGGTTAGCCACAGCTCGGGCACACAGGGTTTTCCCTGTACCAGGAGGCCCGAACAACAACACACCCTTTGGAGGCTCAATACCCAGGTTGACAAAGCGCTCAGGCTGCAATAAAAAGAGATTATGATTATTTTTGAACTAATGTCCATAGACATGTAATGCCTGCTGTGTATATTTAGTAGGTACATTTGTATGCATGCATGACTCACATGGAGCAGAGGAGTCTCGACCACTTCTCTGAGCTTCTCGATCTGCTCTTTGCAGCCTCCAACATCGCTGTAGGTCACATCAGGCTTCTCCTCTACCTGTATGTGTGCAGGACTTTGTTATTTGCGCAGTGGCTCCTCGAGAATGTAAATGATACCAAGCAATCGGTGTTATTTCGTACCTGCATCATAGTGACCGTAGGATCGATTTTGGGTGGCAAAGGAATATGGATCTGATACTTATTCCTGTCCACACTGTGAACAGGTACACAACACATCCCTTTTAGATCAGGTGCTACGCAGGTAAATACAGAAATAGCTGAATATCGTTTTATTTGCTTACCCAACCCTCATTCCTTCTTCAATGTCAGTTGGAGCAACCTGATCGCTCAGATCCACCACAAACTTGGCAAACTGTTTCACATTAATGATATACTTTGGATCCTCAGAGTCAGCGTTGATGATCTTGGTGCATCTATGAACAACAAAAGAAAAATAATGTAGTGTTAAATAAAAGTATAGGTTTTTGCAAAACTTGTATCATTACAACCTCTTTATTACATTCAGTGCTGCTCAGAAATTACTGTTAAAATAACTGGCACATTTTTGTTTGTTTTTTGTTAGTAACAGTCACTAAAGATGCTTTATTATTTAAAAAATAATGCATTACTGTAAAATATTACAAATTAAAAATATTTAAAAATTGTATTTATGTACACTTTAAAATGCAGCTTATTTCAATTATTTAAAGCTGAATATATATATATATATATATATATATACTTAAAAATGCAGACTTTTTGTGGTTCAGCATTTACTGACACTACTCCAAAGTGCAATTTGATTAGGTGTACAACCTTACATCTGGTTTCTTCATCTAAAATGTATTCATTTCATTCAACATTATAAAGACAGATATTTTTATATAAACAAATCTATTATTCCACCATTCATTGGGTGTAATAGTCATACCTGGCCACCTGCAAAGGCTGCTCACTCTGTAGAGTCTGCTTGTCTGCTGCCAGATCCCATAGTGCTGGAGGAGCCAGACCTGTATCAGACTCTTTAATACCTGTATGACACACAACATCAGTGCATTTGGTTTACTAAATAGTGAGACATAAAAATCAGTTTCTTACATTGCAATGACAGCGAACATACCTGTCAGCTCATTTATTTTCTTCAGAAGCTGCTGAATATCATCTTCCACTTGTTTAATCTGTCTGGAATATGTGCTTTGTCCCTGTTCACAAATAAATAACACAGTGTTATTTAATTATTTAAATAATTAAATAACACAATATTATTTAAATAATGTAATTATTATTATAAATAACTTAACACTCAATGAAACCCTTCTGAATGAAATGAAAGTGCCTTTCTATAGTAGTAGTACTTACATAGGTTTTTAGGAGTGCAATATCTCCTTCATCCAAAGCTGTGAAATAGAGTTAAACAATAATTAATAAAATATAGATACGACCCATGATAATATACTGTCTTACTAACGTTACTCCAATCAAATGACTCTTTGGTTTTATTTTGTAATAATCTACTCATGCCAACAAGCGGACATAACTAGAACTGAAACATCATATCATGAACTTTCTAAAGTAAATAGGTTATATCAAATCTGAAGTCACTGGTTTAAGATTATTCGGCTTCTGTTGACACTTTACAACTGCTATGTGGCTAAGTTAGTCAACAAATGCTAACGTGTCTACAAATTCGTTTAAATTAAAATCAGTGCGTCCAGATCCATGCAAAAACACCTCGAATTGGTTTGTCCTCTTTCTCCTCTTCTTTTACTTTGCGTTGTTCGGTTCCTAAATAATCAGGCATGACTGCTTGCTTGATTGCTAACAAATTCGGTTAGTGACTGTAGAGGCGAGATTACACAGCAGGTTTTCAGACGAACAGTCACTGCGCTTTTGTGTTCCGGTGCATTAGGACACAGGAAACTAAGCTTACATTTCAAAATAAACGTTTGTTTTTTTACCTCTTAATTTTTTTTTATAACTGAGCCTACTTATATAAACATAGTTCACACAAAGATTATTAAAATATGCTATACGAATTGCAATTATTTTTTAAATGTGCTTAAGTTAGATTTTAATTGGTTGTTGTAATAAACAGACTGAACGACGCCTATGAATGACATCGCAGGACTTTTGTGATGAAACACAGTCCCGTCTTGACTCATACTATGTTTGCCTTTAGCAATGTTATTGTTTTCATGCCACAAATCGTACACGAAGGGATTAATTTGTGGTGTTTATAGTAAGTTATTTATTTGTTTGGCGTTTAAATAATATTTGTAACGTGTAATGAACATCTTGCAATATGTTGTTGCGTTTTATAAGATAGTAAACTGGCCAACGTAGCACCTTCAAACATTGGCTGATTTATTCTCTCTTTATTATTGATGTCAGTTTAAGTACAATATTATTATTCTTTTTTGATGTAATGTAGACACTTGTATTTAGGTTGTGTTGGTATTTCGTTTTATGTTGTAATTTGCTTTAGCAACACAAACAGCTTGTCAAGTATAATGCCAGACAAGTAAGATTTTACAAAATATCTTAAGACCATTTCACGTGTTATTAAATGACTAATTATTTAAATCCTTCTCTTTATTTCCAGATCCAAGAATGAATCGATCACACCAATGCCTTAACTGATCTGTGTCAGGTAAACAAATATATTACCGTAGTATAAAAGCTGTATTTTTAAATGTAATAACATGATTATCTGCCTGTGCAGCATGAATGATATGAACCTCAGCCCAGTGGGCATGGACCAGCTCAGTGTGCCTGTGAGTGCAAGTCACCTCGGCCTCCCCACATCCCCAACACACAATCCTATCACCACTCCAGGTCAGGACTTATACGCTCATATGGCATTACATTTGTTCGATATGGTGTGGGATGTTTAATTTATGGAGAAGTAACGTCATCTGGTATTATTTCAGGCATGCCAGTTGCCATACCAAGCTTGGGGCCATCACTTGGGCCCCTTCCTTCTGCACTGTCCCTGATGTTACCCATGGGTCCTTTAGGGGACAGAGGAGTTATGTGTGGCCTTCCAGAGAGAAATTATACACTACCACCTCCTCCATACCCACACCTGGAAAGCAGCTACTTCAGACATATCCTACCAGGTAATTTTACAGAAAACATGTTAAAATACACTTTTAAAAGAGGCTTTAGACTTTATTTTATAGACTTTTATTTTTACTCTTTTATACTTTAGGAACTCCATTAGGCAGTAAAATCACATCTCTGTTATATCTTACATTAATAACTTTTAAACACGTTAGTGAATTATGCTGAACTATTGAGTTTTTTTTATTATTAATTATTAATTTTACTAATAATATTTTCAATTATTTAACATATCTGTATGTGCAGGGATTCACTGTCAATTTATTGTCAAACTAAGATCTAAGTGATTGTCTGTCTTTAAAACTATATTTTAAATGTATTTAGTTGCAATTTTAAATGTTCATCATTTTCACTATTATTTATAATATATTAGCAGAAACAATATATTCTATGAAATCTTTTATTCCTGACAAAATACATTAAAAAGCTATAGTAGAAATCGTATAAAGTAATAATAGGATTATTGCAAATAGTGCATTTTAATCAAAGCTTTAGAGAAAATTAAGCACATTTTAAATATATTCATTTTCACATGAATTCTGTTTAAACATTTTATGTCTGTCAAAATATGTTTTTATAAAGCTTTAGATATATTTTATATGTAGGCTTTGAAGATTTATTTAAAATGTGTTCTTGGCAGAAATAATATATATTTTATTTTGTTCCTTTGAATTATTATTGTTTTTAAATAAACACATATTTTATGTTCATCACTTCACTGAACTCATGCATTACCTACATGAACCCCCTGTGGGTTGTTAGTCTATGAATTAACTCTTATTTTAAAAAAATCTCTTCAGGTATTCTGTCATATCTAGCAGATCGTCCACCTCCTCAATACATACACCCCAGTAGCCTTAACATGGACGGCACTCTCTCTGTGTCCAACAACAACCCTTCTGGCTTAGACCCCTACAGTGGCCCCGGTGGCCCTCTAGAACAAGGCCTGGTGACTTTAGACACACGACAGGTTGGAGGCCAAGCCGATCTTCACCAAGGAGGCTCTCACGAAGTCCAGATGGGCGCCACAGGACTAACAATGGAGTCCCGTGTTAGCAGTCCGATGTCTCCTGACGGGATGGAGGAAGACTTGGCCACCATGGAGGGTGTCGTGGTGGCAGAAAGCCAACAGCAGCTCGGCAGCAGATCTCAGACTCATGAAGGTTTAGCAGGCGTGGACTCTTCAGGAGGTGTTATGCCTCTTCACGGAGCAGGACTGGAGCTCCCGGTGGTGATGGAGCAGGAACACATGGGTGGAAGAGTAGGATCTGGCAGTACAGGTGCGGGTGGTCCTGGGACGCTGAGTGAAGCCTTGCACTCGGCTGGAGAACTGAACTCTGGGGTGGTTAGTGTGGTGCTCACAGGGGCAATGCTGCCACAGACACAACTAGAGCGAGTATCTCTACATGGGCCTTCAGGACTGGGACTGGAGCAGGTCAATGTGTCCGCACAAGTGTCCCTTGGCCCTGACAACAGTTTGGTGCTGGTGAACTCTACCTTACACCTTGAGGATTCCACATCTAATAAGGAAAACATGGCCACTGCCTTCAACATATGTAAGTTTTGATTTTGGTTTCCCACCTGATATTAATGTAGGTCTTCAGTGATGCGATCACAAGTGGTCAGCTAATAATACAAAAAAGAGATAATAATACAAAATAATAATGCATTTTATTTGTAATGTGCCTTTTTCAATCCAAAAAGAGCTACAGTAACACTAAATGCACAAGCACAACATTTATTATCCATAGCTTGTGTATTTCTGATGCTAAAAGTAAGTGCATTCAATAACATGGGGGATAAAAATGTCCACAAGGATGCACAAAGGGTTAATATGGAGCCTTTTAATAATGTGATTTTTTGTGGGGGGGTCATGCTTGTTGTTGTCTTCTAGGGTGCACTTTATGTGAGCGGTCTTATCCCTCAGATTGTCCTGAACATGGACCTGTCACATTCATCCCAGACACGCCCATTCAGAGCAGAGCCCGCCTCTCTCTACCCCGCCCTCTGTGCCTCCGCATTTCTGTCACCGATGAGCCCATTGGTAAGTCAACTGCCACTGTTTTGGATCTAGCACAATGAAAAACAGTCAGTCTCATTGAGTCTGCATACATTAAGACTGCTGAAATATCTTGACATGAAATTATCATGTCTTGTGCACATTTCAGTTTTCAAGGTTTGTTTTTTAGCTTTAATTTGTTTGTACATTACAATGTGTCCTGTTTAATGAAATCATGACTACTATATATTATTTTATTAAACAGATTTAACATACTAAAATGGCATTAGGTGTAACAATAGTTTAAATACCAGATAAATCCTTCATTAAACATTTCTGCAGTATTCTATAAAACAATAAGAATAGTCAGTTTTGATTTTGTGTTTTGATTTTGAAAAGGCATTTTTGTTGTTGTTGTGGTGGTTCTCTCTAGGTGTGTTTTCTAGAGAGTCCATACCCTCCAGAACCTGCTTTGGGCCGATGGTTGGACAGCACTGCAGCAGTGTGGAACTGACAGACTGGTCAGACAAGGACACCCCTCAAATATGGAAGGTCCTTGCAACATTTTATTTATAGTTTATAAATAAGTGACCGCTTAAATCATTTTATTCATTATTCATGAATGCACACTGCTGATCAGACAACAGTAAAAGTTTTTATAATACAAAAGATAGAGACTTTCATATTGGTATTATTTCTGAAGGATTGTGTGAAGACTGAAAGGGATAGTTCACCCAAAAATTTACATTTACTCACCCTCAAGTGTTTTCAGACCTTTTTAAGTTTCTATTTTCTGTCGACACATAAAAGAAGATATTTGAATAATGTTAGAAACTGGTAATCATTGACTTCTATAGTAGGAAACAAACTGTATGGAAGTCAATGGTTATGTTTTCAATATTTTTCAAAATAACATTTTTAGGGTGAATAAATGATCACTGGATTTTCAGTTTTTGGTGAACTATGCTTTGAATTAATGTCTGCTGAAAAATCAGAATTACATCATAGGAATAGATGACTTTTTCAAATATATTTACATCAACTTTTTACTTTTTACTGCATTTTAATTGAATAAATGCAGCCTTAGTAATCATTTGAGACTTCAAAAACCAACCTCAAACATTTACATGGTAGTGTATCCGAAATGACATCACTTGCATATTTTATTCAGCATTTCACTGACCTCTCGTATGGTTCATTCTCAGAATGACTTTGGTTTTTTTATGGTTTATTTGTAATCTAATGTAGATGTTTCACAACGACATCCAAGAATTCTGTATTGTGACGACGGATGAGCATGAATGCAACTGGATGATGTTTGTACGGAAAGCAAGGTGACTGCCTGACTTTTAAATTAAATTGTCTGTTTATTCTTGGTTAAAATGTATTCCCTTTCCAGTTACATCAGCAAGATTTATATATTGAAAATTTTATGAGGTAAAAAACAAAAACTCAACACTGTTTGCAGAACTACAGGGGAGCAGAATCTGGTGGCGTATATTGACAATGGGAAACTGTATTTCTGCACAACCAGAGAGATTCTGCCAGATCAGGAGCTGTTGTTTTATTTCAGCAGGGACTACAGCAGACAGCTAGGTGGGTAAGGGGATAACTATGTGAATTGGATGACTTGCCTGAGGTTAATGTAATGCCATGTGACATTCTTTTTACAAGCTATTTTATTGGCATCTTTCATGGTTGAAAAGCAGATGGTAAATGCCATGACAAGTCAAATTACAACATGACAAATTATTAGAAAAGTAAGATAAGGTCAACTTTATGGTCCCATGTGAGGGAAATTTGTCTTGGGCCCATCACCCATGCTTCATTCATAACAATTCACAACAATACACAATTATAAAAATAAATATAAGCATATGCACACACACATACATTAACGTGTGTATAAGAAGATTATATATAGAGAGTGTTTATAAGAAGGTGTTTGGTGCATATGGAGAGAAAAAGAATGTTTGTCAAGCCCACTCACCTGTGTGGAGCACACTCAGAATTGTGCATTGTTTTCCCAGAAAGTTAGATTGTTTATAAGAAAGTGAAGAGATCAATACATTAAAATATGCATGTTTCATTCATCCAGTTGTTAAAAGAACTCTGTTTACTCTTTACTCTTCAAACCAAAGGACTTGTACCAAATATATTTTTGTACAAATGTGTGTATTCTCTGTAAATTTCTAGAATTCTTTGTGTTCAGGTGTACCCAGAGTTCCAGAGGGCCAGATCTGTCATTGTGGAAAAGAGTGTGCCTCCTTCACAGAGTTTAAATCTCACCTCAGCAGTCACGCTGCCCAGGACCATCCTGCTCACCCTGCCTCGCATTCGCAGGACAAGGTGACCAATGAGCCGCTTCGCTCCACCTCGTCCCCACAGTGGCAGTGCCATTCAGATGTGAATGAACATTCCAGCAGCAGCAGCAGTAATGGGAACGGCCGCGAGAGGAAGTTTAAATGCAGCATGTGTACACGAGCATTCACTACGTCCACTAAACTAAACGTGCATTTCATGGGTCACATGGGCATGAGGCCACACAAATGCAGTTACTGCAGCAAAGCCTTCAGTGATCCCAGCAACCTCAGAAAGCACCTGAGAATTCATACAGGTAAATGTGGAAAAAAAAATTATGGCCAAGTTTGTTTACAGATTTTTAAATTTTTTTGGCAATACTTTATTTTACAATCTTGTTTAACAAGTATGTTACTGCTAACATGCATCACATAAACTGGTTAATAACAGGGTACTACCCCTAAACCTACCTTTAAACCTAACCTTAAGTCATGTAGTTATCCAGTATAGCCCAGTACTTTGGTATGTGCATTTTAAGTCCATATACAGTAAAGTGCAACAATTTTTTAACAAACATTTAGGTTTGATATACAAGTACACAAGCAATCTGTCAATTTGCTTAATTATAGGCAGATCTATCACTAGCACTTGTATTTTAAACACAGTAGCCTGAGCAATTTATGAATTATTTGTAGAATAAAAAAGTAAAAACAGAATAGTTTGGCATTAGCTTTGTTAATTTTATAATTCATAAAACATCTTTACACAACAAAAACAAGGAGAGTTGAATGAAAACGTAGATTTACTCTTTGCCAGTAGGTGGCGCTTTTTGAAGAGCAGTAATATAGCATTTTCTTGGTTAGTGATGAAATGTGCATTGTACTTCTAGACCAGAGATGCCCAAACTAGGGCCCACGGGCCATAGTTGGCCCATGGTAAACTGATTTGGCACCCCTGTTATAGACACTACTTTAATATTTCTACACTCATTACTGCTCTACTGATGAATTAAATGTTTTACAATTCTCAGTGTTAACAAACCATTATCTAACACTACTAGCTTAATAAACTAGTATTTAGCTGTTTATTAAGAATTAGTAAGGTAGAACTTGGGTTTAGGTTTTGGGTAGGATTATAGATGCAGATAAGATCATACTTTATAACTACTAATAAACAGGTATTATCTCAATAATAGGCAGTTAATAAGCCAGTAGTTAATACCGTGAATTGTGACCTAGACTGAAGTGTTACCTTTTTTTCTTCTGCAGGTCAGAAGAACTTCAGGTGTACAGTATGTGGGAAGTCTTTTACTCAGAAGGCACATGTGGAATCTCATATGGTTATACACACCGGTGCCAAGAACCTTAAATGTGACCATTGTGACAAGATGTTTGTGCGAAAACAAGATCTTAAACAGCACATGTACTCACATTCACTGTAAGGATATATGTCATTTTTTGTTTAAAATATTTATTATCAAATTATTTTAATAGTTTTGATATTTGTATATTAAATTAAATACAAAAATATATTTTTATGTTTTAAAAAATTGCATATTAATAAATATGTAATTATTTTGGGGGGAGGGGTTAGGTGGGGGATATACACAATTACTGAAAATTTTTACAAGTATATAAAGATCCTCCACATTTTGCTTATGCATACAAAATTAAACTGAATATTTCCTACTATGATTATTGATTATGAATATACACATATAAATATTCTTGGTCTACTTACAATATATTAATTTAAAGATATATATATATTTCTATATTCTCCATTCCAGAGACCGGCAGATAACCTGTCCAAAGTGTGACAAGCAGTTCTTAAAGACTGATCATCTAAAAAAACACTTAAACTCTCATGAAGGGAAGCGGGACTTCATCTGTGAAAAGTGCAACAAGGGTTTTCTCACTAAATACCACCTCACACGCCACCTCAAAATCTGCAAGGGCCCAAAGATCGGCCGGGGGGCCACACAGGGTGAGGAGGAGGAGGATGAAGATGAAGAGGAAGAAGAAGAAGAGGATGAAGAGAGAGAAGCTGAGATCCATCCAGCCAATCAGGAGGAGTGTGCAATCGGTATGGGTGGTTATGCCTCTGAAAAAAATATGTAACTTATATGTAACAGGATGAATCCAAGCCTATTTATTATTCCTTTTTGTTCTGCCTAATACGCCTTTAAATCCTTTTGCCAAACTTAATATATCATACGCCAACAGAAATCTGTAGATTCAATTAATCTAGTTAAAAAATACATTACAAAGTTTCAATGTTAAATTACTGGTCAAAATACAAACAAAAGACTTTACCTTTTTAAAGTGCCCCTTTTATTTTCTGGTTGTTGTGTTTTCTGTGTTAGGCATCTATGTCTATTATGTGTTATGTATTTATATTGTAAATAAATGGATATTGCATTTTACATGCAAACATTTTGTTCTTCATGATGCAAATGTTTTTTCTATTACAAAAATTTATAATTATACATTTTAAGGATTATTATTTAAGGAGCTAAAAAGAAAGTAGTTTGATAAACTAAGCACTAAATAATTTTCTAATATATAAACAAGGTGAAATAAATAAATCGTTTTGTTTAATGTGTTTACATTTGTGTATTTATACTATAAATAAATTAGTATTTGCCTTCAAACATCTCATTATTTATAATGCGAATAATATGCATTATGAATAAAATATTATTTAACACAAACTATATTTGTCATTTTAAATAAACTAAAACTTAATACCAAAATAAAACAAAATATTTTGAATGTGTTTATTGGACTGCGTTTATATTGTAAATAAATAAATAAATATTGTTATAAATGTTATGCAATGTATAACTAAACTAAAACTATTTAAGTTTAGATCAGGGATGCCCAAACAAGGGCCCGCGGGCCAAAGTTGGCCCACAGTTACCTTTGATTTGGCCCGCCATCCCATCTGAGGAAGAGTAATGGCCATGGTTTGAAAATCTAATGTTACCTTATGTTTGTTTGTTTTATTGTTAAAAGCTAACTGAAATTAAATGTTTCAATTAAATGGTGTAAATTAATCAGATTTAGTTTAAATGTACATACTGTCACAGGCAAAGACATTCTGCTTGGCTAGTGTATTCATTATTGAACTTCACTGTGTTATAAATATGAATGTTTATGTTATTAGTGTAATAATGTTTTTTTACTCAATGATATTTGGCTTTTGGCCCTTTATACGAAATGCTTTGGACACCCTTGGTTAAGATAATAGATTTTCCTCACAACAGGGTTTTATTGGTAAACGTTCGGTGACGTCACCATACGTCCCTCCCTTTATGCTCAGGCAAGAGTAATCGATCCACTTGCACCTTCGTAAACTCCTTCCCCTACGCTTTTGCACAGAGTCTGAAAGTGTTGTGTTAAAATCGCTTGTGTTAAATCTCTCTTTCACCATGTCAAAGTCTGTGAAGCTCAATACCGGGGCTGATATGCCCATCATCGGACTGGGCACGTGGAAGGTATGCTCTGGTTACATTTCTGAGTGGTCGTGTTACATTGTATAAGTGCACGAATATAGCTGACACGCTGCATGCGGAATTCACGGACAAACGTATTTTTAAATGCATGCAAAAGTAAAATACGAAGTGTAACTATTGGCGTAATGTTGAACTGAGTTCGCAGACAATCAGGAGATGAAGTCGTTCGGAGAGTTGCATGGGCAGTTATGAAAAGTTTGGTTGTCTAACAGTTGGAAACCATGTTGTGCAGTCTTCAAAATATCAATGTTTGTGTCTCGAGGAAGTCATTTGGTCATAATGAGTAAGCGTGGCTTATGATTGGTAGCATTCAGTAAGTTTTGATAGATAAGATGTGATGTTTGGGGGGAAATTTATAATTAAGCCATTAATAATGATAATACAAAACAAGTTGCTTTCAATTTGTAGAATAATATTGGAAAACAATGGAAACACACAGTCATCAGTTTTTAATTTACTTCTCGTTTCTTGTGATTTTATTTTCATTTCTTCTTTCTTTTTTCTTTTTGTGTGCTGCTTTTCCCCTTTAATGTTTCTTTTTAATATAATTGTTCTCAGTCGTTTCCCTTAATTTTCCATTTTTTTCTTCTTCTTTCCCTTTATTTTCCTTCTACTTTTATTAGTGGAATCCAGCCTGTCATTTTCTATCTTTCCTTACTATTTATGTCTGTCTTTTCCCTTTTCCTGTTTTTTCCATTTCTATATTTTTCATCTGCCCTTCTCTTGTCATTTCCATAATATATCTCCTAATTTTTTTCTTGTCTTTTTATCATTTCCTTTCATTTCTTTTTTCCCCCCTTTAATTTCCTATTATTCGATAAGTTTTAATTTCCCTTTCATTTTGTTTTCCCGTTTTCTTTCTTTTCCATTTGTTTTATTTTCCCCATTGTTTCCATCTCTTCATTTCCTTTTGTTTTCTGTCCTATTCCATTCTGTTAACATTTTCTGCCTTAATTTTCCTTCCTGTTCTTACATTTGCTGTCCACTCAATTCTTCCCTTTACTTTCCCTTTTTCTTATTTTCCTCTCCTCCTTGGTTGTATATACTCAGATGTTCTTTTTCCTGCAGTCTCCTCCAGGTAAAGTGGCAGAAGCTGTGAAGGCAGCCATTGCTGCAGGTTACAGACACATTGATGGCGCTGCAGTTTACAACAACGAGACTGAGGTCGGAGAGGGAATTCAAGCCATGATAAAAGATGGCGTGGTAAAAAGAGAAGAACTCTTTGTGGTCAGCAAGGTACTTGATTGACAAATGGAAGACCAAATGGTGATTTAGTAGCGTCACGATTAAGGAAAACTGATTTATTGCATATGTTTTTTTTTCACAGCTCTGGTGCACTTTTCACGAAAAGGCCTTGGTGAAAGGATCTTGTCAGAAGACTTTAAGTGACTTGAATCTGGACTACCTGGATCTTTACCTGATTCACTGGCCAATGGGATTTAAGGTGATTTTTTTTATTTTTATTTGTAATAATTTTTTTATCCCTTTTTTCACAAAGCATTCAGTGTTTATGATGCAAGATCAGATCTCACTGTAAACCTCTTCATAAATGCCTTTTCATCATTGCTTTTCAGTCTGGATCAGAGCAGTTCCCACTGGATAGTGAAGGTTTGACCATCGGTGATGACAGTAATTTCTTAGACACCTGGGAGGTATGAGGATATGTATTTGCTTTAGCCTGTTTGATTGCGGTTTTAATATTATCTTTCCTTCTTTTACTTCCTTATTCCACCCATTTCCTTTCTTTTCTCTTTTTGTATTTCCTTTTCCTTACCCTTTCCACCTATCATTTCCACTCCTTTTTTCCTGTTTTATTTATTTTCATACCTAACATCTTTCCATTTTCTTCTCATTTCAGTTTTGCCTATCATTTTGTTTCATTTCCTTCTCATTTCCTTCCATGCCAATTTACTTTAGCTTTTCCACATTACCTTTTCCTATTTTCTTTTTCTCATTCTCTTTCAGTTTCCTTTTTTCTACCTGTTATTTCCATCTCTTCTTTCCCTTTTGTCCCTGTATCTTTTCTTTTTCCTTCCCTTTTTAATCTCTCTTTTCCTTTCTCCTTGTCCATTTAATTTTCTATTCCATTTTCTCTCTTTCTGTTAAGGCATTTGAGTGTGCATTTGATTGAATGGTAAAATTACATATTCAAATGCGAATGTGCATTTTATAACTGTATTTATCATCATCATCATCATAATAATAGCTTTTGATTGCAATTCCTGCATGCATTGTCTTATCCTTTTTGTTATAAGTATGTTTTTTACTATATATATATATATATATATATATATATATATATATATATATATATACACGTACACACACACACACACATTTTGTTTTTTATACTTTTTGCTATATATTAGTATAATTAGCCATAATAATCACATAATACTTGTTCTGCAGGCCATGGAGGAGTTAGTAGATGCTGGCTTGGTCAAGGCCATTGGCATCTCCAACTTTAATCGAGAACAAATGGAAGCCATCCTAAATAAACCAGGGCTCAAGTACAAACCTGCCAACAATCAGGTTGGTATACCATAGACCTTTTAAAGGGCATCCGTGTGCTTTCACTTGACAATTACTGACGTGCAGAGAAAGGTCAATGCTTATCTAATGATCAATGGATGGCCTTCAGCAACTGTGTAATGCAATTGCATCTTTAATTTCCTGCTAGTTTTCAGGGACAGACACAGTTATTTGTCTGTATCCCGTCCTAAAATATCATTATGACACTGCTTGCCTTGTGGTCTGCAGGCCTAATGTTTGACTTGGAGAAGACCATATCTGAAATGAAATGAAGACCACATCTGAAATATATCTTTTGAAGTGTATATGTAATATATGTTTATTTACTATATTAATATATAAATGTTATATATAAAAGAATACAAGTTAAATAATATACAGTAGTATAGTATATTTACACATTTTTTTCATATCACAAAAATGCAATAAGGTTTCATTAGTTCATATGCATTTAATAACATTAATTGTGCACAATATTTGTACAGCATTTATTTATCCTAGTTCAGCATTTACTAATGATTTATTAACATTCAAATTCATGTTTGTTAGCATTAGTTAATGCACCCTGAGTTAACATGAACTAACAATGAACAACTGTATTTTCATTAACATAAATACTGTAATGTATTATTTATTGTTTGTTCATATTAGTAAATGCATTAACTAATACAACCTTATTGGAAAGTTACCTGCTTCGTTGGATATTTTAGTGTGTATATATTTACTATACCTATTTTAAATAATTCTATAATTTTTTCCCCCCTCTCTTCAGGTGGAGTGCCATCCATATCTGACTCAGGATAAGCTGATAAGCTACTGTCAATCTAAAGGCATTACAGTCACTGCATACAGTCCTCTGGGTTCTCCAGACAGACCCTGGTAGGCACGATGATGATTATCACACGATGAAGCTTTACAGCATGTGACGTTTTATTTGCTGTGTCGGATCAAGGTGCAGACTGAATTTATATATGGTTTTAATGAATAACACCGATCCTCGTCTCAAATGCAGGGCTAAACCTGAAGACCCCTCACTGCTTGACGACCCACACATCAAGGCTATTGCAGTGAAGCACAAGAAGACAACCGCCCAGGTAATAAAAGACACCTGCCCTACAGTAGTTATTATGGCAGAGCTTATGATTGACTCATAAAGCAATGTCTGCTTGCCATCCACATACAGGTGCTCATCCGCTTTCAAATTCAGAGGAATGTGATCGTCATCCCCAAGTCAATCACACCTCAACGCATTCAAGAGAACTTCCAGGTGAGTTTATGCTCTTAGTATAGGCCTGGAATTATAAAGGGCTTTTGCAACAGAGGATTTTTTTAAATTATTGGTGGAAATATTTATTAACTATTGGTGGAAGTACCCACTTTTTGGCTGGGAATGCTTTTAGTTGTAGGAATGCCATTTGAGGTAACTAATAAGGTCCTACCTGATCAATTAACTCATACATAAAGTCTACTGTAGCCCAGTAGACCCTTTTCACATTTCCGGGTTTCTCATTAGCGGAAGTCATCATAGTTGGGATAACTTAGAGCGCAGTGAGAATACAACAAATATATTTTTAAATTGTCTTATTTGCTCAAATAATAAATGAAAAACTCCACGATGATGTTATAAAGACTTTCAGAAAAAGGAAAAAAATTGTGTGAGAGTGATGACGGTAGCCAGAGGAGAGAATAACGTCAAATTTACTGTCCTGTCCCATAGACGCTACATTAGAAACGCCTCGCACAATCGGTAATTCGGTTTTTGTAATTTGAAGCAAAGATGATATACTACGTACATAAATGCATGTAAATGTTCATCCATTTTTACAAAATCTAAATATTAAAAACTTTCAAGGATTTAAGAAGCTGATGAGCGATAAACGCGTCATAACAGGCTTGTGAAAAGGGTCCATAGGAACTACAGTGACATGAATACATGCCATATGAAACACAGGCACAGTATTTTAAAGTGTTACAAGACGCATGCAAAAAGCTAATGTTTTTAAAGGGATAGTTCACCTCAAACTGAAAATTCTGTCATTTACTCACACTTGTCACAAACCTGTTTGAGTTTCTTTCTTCTGTTGAAGCCAAAAGAAGATATTTTGAAGAATACTAATAAACCAGTAACTACTGTTTTCCATAGTATTTGTCTTTTTCCTTCTATGGATGCCTGTGATTATGATTTTTCAACATTCTTCAAAATATCTTCTTTTGTATCCAACATAAATAAGAAGCTCATAAATAAGTGTTGGAACCACTTTAGGGTGAGTAAATTTTCATTTTTGGGTGAACTATCCTTTTAATCAGCTTTTATGAAATGTATAACTAAGTTTTTATAGGCAATCAAGTCCTCTTTATGTCAGTTTAGACTTCCTAATGACAACCAGGAAATGCAAATGGAACTGGGAAATTTTTTTGGAACTGGGCCTGGAGGAGTTCCTATAACTTCCTGCTACAGAAGTCCCTGTAGTGTTGCTTTGATAAAAATGTTGAATTATCTTTCTTTTTTTTCTACATCCAAAGGTCTTTGACTTTGAACTGAGCGAGGAGGACATGAAGACCATTTTGAGCTTTAACAGGAACTTCAGGGCTTGTCCAATGCTTTGGTGAGTACCAGTTTTGGGTGCATTTTTAATTGGATTCTTTTGGTCCTTACCAAGAAAGGCAAATTAGTCCTGTCTTATATGTGTAGATGTCTTTTGGTTTGTGTTGCGTCTTGCGTAAATATTTCAGTTGAACTGCACTATTCGATAACTAACAAAAACCCGTCTTTCAGCACTCTTCTTGATCAGTTTTGAGGGCATTAACAATAATTAAAATCTTAAAAGTTTTGTTTTGTTCTATAAATGTACTGTTAGTGTGAAAAAAATTAAATAAACAGCATATATACTATACAACGAAGTCAAACAAAAGTTTTTTTGAGTATATTAAACAATATTTTCTTCAGTTAGAAAAATAATTTTAATACATTTTTTTCTCCACATCTTCCAATACAGGGGTGTGAAGCACAAAGACTACCCATTTAATGCAGAGTATTAAAAGAAGACTTCTCAAAACATGCTCGCTGATGGAAGAAAAAAAAAAGTTCTTAAAAATGTTCCCCTTGGTTCTTATCAAATGCTTTCTGTTTTGCTTTATGAAACCTACAGTATAGTTACTGATAAACCTCCTGTTACCTAGAAGCGTCTTTACAGTTCATATGTGATTTTCATGTCTAGAGTATAAAGCAAGTGTAAAGCAAACAGCACTTAAACATCAAATTAATACAACAAAATTACCACATTACTTCAAAATGTTACAAGTGTGTGTGTGTAGCAGTCCAGTGTCACACAGCATTAATCAACCCTGGTAAAAAGAGAATCTAATGCACTAGTCAGTTGTTTTATTGTTTTTAACAATATCACAAACTTTGCACAATTGGTCAATATAGAAAAGCATTGGTCCTGAGGATATATATATATATATATTTTTTAATATGAATTAACACTCACTCCTTTTTTCCATGATGTGACGACAAAAGCACTTCCAGTTGGCAAGAGCGGCTCTTGTTTACTGTATTGATGTATGCTTTGAAAAACCAAATAAAGCTTTACATCAAACATCTCTCTGTCTTATCATTTTTCAAGCATTTTAACAACGTGCTTGCCCTTTACTTTACATTCTAACATATTTAGTTCCTTTATATTTAATGCGCATATGAGATACAACAAACAATAAGCTAATTTCTGTCATCAAATAAAGGTAAAAAAATACACACACATGAAATGTAATTTTCTTGGTTATATATTTTGCATTTCTTTTTTTCTCCCTAAGATTTTGAATTTAGACTTTAGTTATTAATTCAGAGTGTAAACCTTTACTCTAAATTAAAGATTTGCTTTTCTTTTTGAGATTCATGATAAAAGAATACATGAGATTGAAAACTCCCACGTGCCTTTGTCCTATATACTGTATATCCTATGGCAGAAATGCAGCCTTAGTATTCAGCATTCAGTGGAAAATCTTTATGTTTTGAAGCCCTGCAATAAAAGGAGGTAATCAGTTAACCTTCTAGAAGCTTAATACTACACAAAAGACTACAAAGTTCATTGCACGTTTGCGTAACAGTGACTCACCATTCCAGCCCGAAAGCCCTAAAATTCCTGTTAAAACTCAATATAGTGTTCATCTCTTCTTTACTCAACTCGAAATCAAAGACCTGCAAGAAAAACAACAACTTAATCTTGATAATACTAAGCACATATTGAGTATTTATGATTTCATTATGTTGTATAACTGTACAGCACAAGCAATACCTCAAAATTCTCTTTGATTCGAGAAGGAGTTACAGATTTGGGAATGACCACAACGTTCCTCTGAATGTGAAAGTGGATTAAGACCTAAAAGAAAGTCATCATATGATGAAGGCACAATAGCATGTAAGATTATATTCAGCTGACAACACTACTTCAAGGTTCATGAATATGAAAGCGTGGACTTGGTGTTTCATAACTAATAATAATTGAAAAAAATAAACGTGCAAGTTTACACGTACTGTACCTGAGCTGTAGTTTTACCATGCTTATCTGCAATGGCCTTGATCTTTGGGTCCTCCAGTAGTGAAGGTTCATCTGCCTGTGCCCTGCAGAAAAACGCATCTATATTTAATAATTCTAGGCCGATTATACAATGAAGAGTATAAGTCAAAACATGAGACGTGTCCTTTTACTGTCTGTGACAAATAAAATGTACAAAAGTGATTTTTATTTGCATTGAAAGCTTTTGAAATACACGTATCTTTTAGAAGATATGGGTGAAATTATGTTCCTTCATTCAAAATATCATATATATTTACATAAAAATGAAACTAAATGCTTATCCTGACTGTAGTTATTGAAAAATATTAAATGAGTGATTATAGTAAATTGTATTATTTTAAACTAATAAGCTTTTTGATGACGAATGAGTAAATCATAAATGACAATTAGTATTTTGGGTCTACACTGAGATCTTTAAATAGTTTTGTAATATTTCGTCAAAGGACCTTTTCTTTTCTTTTTTTTTTCTTAAAGACTATTAAAGACTATAAAAAAGAGATTGTAAAAGACTCACCATGGTCTGTTTGGTGAACCCAGAGGACTGTACGCCGTGACTGTTATGCCTTTGGACTGACAGTAGTTTATAAGCTTCTCCTGGGTCAGATATGGATGACACTCAATCTAGAAATAAAAATACAGTTATTTCAAGTATTATAACCCTGTTTCACAAACAAGACATGGCTTAAGCTAGCAATAGGTCTTACAAAGTAATTTAGTAGTAATTAGGGAACATATTCAAACAGCTAGGGGTGACACAGTTGCTCAGTGGTTAGCGATTCGCCTCACAGCAAAAACGTTGCTGGTTTGAGTCCCAGCTGGGTCAGTTGGCATTTCTGTGTGGAGTTTGCATGTTCTCCCCGTGTTTGCGTGGGTTTCCTCTGGGTGCTCCGGTTTCCCCCACAGCCCAAAGACATGTGGTATAAGTGAATTGAATTGCATTGAATTAAATTGGCCCTAGTGTACGAGTGTGAATGTGAGAGTGTATGGGTGTTTCCCAGTACTGGGTTGCAGCTGGAAGGGCATCCGCTGTGTAAAACATATGCTGGATAAGTTGGCAGTTCATTCCGTTGTGGCGACCCCTGATGAATAAAGGGACTAAGCCAAAGGAAAATGAATGAATTAAAAAAAGCTTTTATAAAATTGCCTCAGGAAAACAAATGAATTGTGTGCATCTTGAGACAAAACATTGGCATTTATGTATTTTAAGAGTTAGTCAATTTAGTTAGGACTAGGCTTCTCTGTGATCCTGGGGATTTACATTTTAATCCGTTTCATTTTCTTAAAATGTGTTTGAGAAAAAATAACAGGATAATAATACCTGATTGTTGGCAGGTTTGTATTTGAGTCCTGGTTTATTCAGGATTGACTCAATCTGATCCCTGTTAAAGTTGGAGATACCGATGGCTTTAACCAATCCAGCGTCCACTAACTCCTCCATTGCCTTTGTGAAAATGAAGCAACAATTGTCAAATGTAACTCTGACATGATCATTACTGTAATCTCATTTGTTTTACTGTTTATTACCTCCCATGTTTCGAGAAAGTTGCTGTTGTCTGGAATCACATGGCCATCCTTATCCAGTGGGAAAAGATCCTTTCCAGGCTACACAGATGAGCATAAATAAGTGAAATCATAATATAAGTGGTGGTTTTCAATCATTAAAAAAAATAACAGCCTTAAGTTGAATAATAATTTAATTTATTTTACAGATGACGCTGTAGTGGTTTCCGGCTTTTCTCTTAATGAATCAAACTTAGTCTGGAGGTTGTGAATATCAGAAGAATATACTTTATTGGAATATTTTCCAACAAAGCAGAGACAGCCTGGAGCAGACCCATTTCAGTCTCTCCCCAGGACAAATCCGATGTCCCTCAAATTTACTGCATCCTTTATCCTTGCTTCCTCCCACCTTTGTGTTTTCTCAGCTGGTTCCTGGGTCAACAGGTCTCTCCCTGCTCCAACTCATTTACGACCCCAATTTAAAGTCCCCTCTTCTTGTTGGCCCTTATAATGTACAGATCTAATGTATTCATCACTATTTTACCACATATAGTTGAGATTTGGCAATCATTACTAGTGTTTGTTTTCAAGCATCTAAATAGGACCTTCCTATACCATACAGTATGTGTCTTTTCAAACATATATGACAGTTTCAACATATGTTGTATACATTTCATGCTCTTCTGACACAGATGGTTCTCATTGTATCCCCAAGTCCTCTCTCATGCTCTTCTATGACCCCTTTGGCCTAACCCATCACCTGTTTTCAAAGACATATAATGGCAGATTCATATGGCCCTCCCCTCACACAATTAAATATGTCTTTACATAGGTTTAGAAAATAAAAATCTTCTACAACGCCCACTGAAATACAGTGAAAAAACCAAAAACCTTGTCATCATCTTAAATCAAGAACTATTTAATGACATTAAACGACTCTATCTAAGATCACAGTGCAACCCATATGTACAAACTAATAGTCATTTTAAATATATTACCTTTCTTAAACACTGTTTTACCGATTTATCAGCAAGGAGCTTATGCAAATATGTGCCAGTTTCAAAGATCATCAAATATAATTTACAAAAGAGTCTGTGTATGCTTCTAAAGCTTAATAACTGCAAGTCGAGTGCCTGCTTTAATGTTCCAAATGACTTAATACGTCCATTCAGCATAACAGATATATTTATGTAAAGATTAAACAACATACTTGTTAAACTATATGAAACCATGTGTGATTATAGCATTGAACATACAACTGTGTTGCATTGTATAACTTGCTGACAAATTGGTGAATCCTAGTGGTTAGAATCAAAAGTTATTCATTACAACTAATAAGTCATCAAATGATTATGTTTCTAAATATGCTTCAGAGCAGAACATGTAACCAATTCTTCTTAAACACTACCTTAGTGCCCATAGGAAAGTGCATGAGGTAGAGATCAACATAATCCAGCTTAAGTTCACTCAGGGTTTTTTCACAGGCTCCTCGGACCAAGTGTTTCTCGTGGAAAGTGCACCACAGCTTCAAAAGAGACACAGATAGGTTTATTCTTTTATGGGATGTTCTGTTATCCATTAAAACAATGTCTTACTGTGTTGTAACAGTGATTTGCACTTCAGTAATTGTTAATTATGGCGTGACGTAACAGTGCATTACAGCACACAGCGATACATGTGTCTTATCTGTGTCGTGGTTGTAGGCTGTGTGAAATGCACACTGGCACATGACACTGGCCTCCAGTCATGTGCCTCACATGCACATTTTCGTCGCGTTCTGGTACCTTGCTGACTATGAAAAGGTCCTCTCTCTTCACCACTCCTTGGTTAATCATGGCACAGATGCCGTCCCCAACTTCGTTCTCGTTTTCATAGACATGGGCCCCGTCGATGTGCCGGTAGCCGGACAGGATGGCAGATTTCACCGCCTCGGTGACCTCACCTGGAGGAGACTGGAGAGGTTTCAAAACTGGGTTATTAAAGCAATTGTTAGGAATTACATGGAAAAGTGAGAAGAATCGAAAGACTAGAAAATTTATTTAACATTTATTCAGGAAAAAAACAATAGTCTTTAAGGCAAGTTACCGCAGCAGAGTAATGTAAAAGTACTATAATTATTAATAAATGTTTAAATAGGGTCCATGAGGTATTACTTAATTAAAATATGCGCTACTTTACACTTAAAAGTCTGAACATTGGAAATATAATTGGTTCAATATAATGTATATAATCAGACAAATTAGGTATGAACGTATTTCACTGTACAAATGTTCAGATATGAATGAAACTGTACAGTAAGTGGAGATTTATGAGAATAAAACACTATGAAAAACTGAAAATCTTAGTAACAGTGTTTTCCTCTGCTGTGTCTCGTTTTATTTGGCAAACAATAAATGCAGCATTAATATAATATAATCAAAACCATTTACAATGAAACTAGGCTACTGTACAGAAACATTGTACTCACCCTCCATGTTCCCAGTCCAACAATGGGCATCTTAGCTCCATTATTGAGAGTTATAGATGTCATAGTGAGGTGTATTTTTAAAACAGATATTAATATTAACAGATATATCTAATTCATAAGCACTTGCTCTGATCTGCAGCTTCCTCTCTCTACAGCAGCCCGATCTTCTGTATTTATTGCGTCTGCTCCTATGTGGATTTGATTGGTCAGGCCTGGAAACACCCCGTAGATCGGAGGAGGAGCTGAAATTCCACTTCATTCCAACATCAAGCACGCTTTGAGATGTTTCTGGTTAAACGTGAACATGATTCTGAAAAAATACACATAAAACATAAGTAAATATAAATAAATAATAGCACAACAATAATTATAACGGGAACAACTACATCATTACAAATACATTTGCGTTTAATTTGTACAGTACTCTAGTACTTTAGTAATTCATTGTAGCTAAAATAAAACATTTAATACTTTTAATAGTTTAATAGTTTTAACAGTTTAAATAGTTTATTAATTAAATGTAGTTTAAAGTACTTTGAAATTTAGACAGCTTTGCGATTGTCTTTGATTTATAAATTTGAATGACAATAATAATAGCAAAAATAATATTAAAGCATCAGTGTTTGTTATTTTATAGAGTAAAACGCTTGAATTATTTTTATTTAAACAGTTTTGAGATATTTATAATAGTAATAATAATCATAAAATCATAAAACATTTAGCTTTCTTTATTTCTTTCTTTCTTTCTTGAGTCTTTTTTATTATTATTATTATTATTATTATTATTATTATTATTATTATTATTATTATTATTATTATTATTATTATTATTATTATTATTGTGTGAAAGACAACGGACGTACGAAAGAAGCTTTTATTTTGAAACTCATTTTGACGTTGTCGTCAGAGCCGTTTTCATATGATTGTCCGGACTAAAATCCAAAACAAAGTGATTAATAATTTAGTTGTTTTGCTTAGTAAATCCACTAACAAATAATCCAACAATATTAGCGTTTTTAAAAAGCTATTTATGAGATATGCAGAGCACCTCTTGACTATAAGGACAGCAGTTAAATGCCTACATCATGGACAATAAAATCTCCAAACAAGAGCACTTTGGTGAGAGAAATACTGCACGTGTCTGTCATTTATAAACATGTTTTTCTACAGATATTAGAAGTTTAAATTCTTATATGCCTTCTACGAACAGATATGCATTTGAATAATTTCATTGAAATCTCAATCAGGCTGATTGATCTTTGTGTGTATAATATATTATGATTCTTATTTTATTTTGACGATAGTTTAATCCCATTTGAACACAAAATAAATATTTTCTTCTTTATATTCTATAGATGAAAGAAACTCAAACACACCTGGACCAAGTGGAAGGTGAGAAAAATAATTTTTTGAGTGAACTATCCCTTTAAAAATACCTAGACACTTACTTCCAGGCACTTTTCCTTTGCTATTCGCCTCTTGGTCCCTCTTCTACACCTCTTTTTCTATCTTCATATTGAGAATTAAGTGTGATGAATTAAGAGATGCCAGTAGATTTTGTTTTATTGGTGTCAGAAGAGTTCAACTCATATTTGTGACCGTGGACCATAAAACCTAAAGTTTTTAAGTTGCACGATTATATATATTTTAAAGGATAATCAAAAATGTAATTAGTCAAAATGATAGATTTTTCATTTATTCCAAAAACAATTCGATTTTTAAGAATAGATCATGTTCCACATTATGTACATTTCCTACCCTAAATATATAAAACCTAATTTTTGATTAGTAATACGCATTTCTATGAACTTAGACAATTTTAAAAACAGTTTTTTTTTTTTTTTATATCTTAAAGATTTTATGAACCTTTAGATTCCAGATTGAATCTTTGGCCATAAATTAGTATATCATAACAAACCATACATAAATGGAAAGCTTATTTCCAAAATTCCAGGGTCACATAAGAGTTTTCATAAGAGTAAATTCATAAAATATCAGGGTAATAATATATTACAAAAAGTAATGTATTTTAAAATCTTACAGATTCAGAAAAACCTAATTATTTCTAAATAATGCCTATAATACTTATTCCTTAAGTAAATAAGTTTAGAATTATGAACAATAGAGGATGGGAATCTACATCATGATCAGTAATGTTCCACCATGTTTTTGGACACACTCAGGAGTGCACAATATAAACCAATGCAAATCACCACAAAGCCAACCGATATATAATAATATCTTTTAAAAGACATCTTACAAGCACTCAGAATAAAATGATCTAACGTCTTTATAAATGTTCTTTGTGTGTCTGAAAAGCTGAAAATATGCATTCCATAATATTCTGTCTCTAGCGCTGAAGTGGAGCTCGAGAAGCCGAGCACAGATGCAGAGGGAGTGGATCAAATAAATGAATCAACTAATCCGTAAGTGAACTTATCAACGAACTGCCACAAGAAAACATTTACATGCATATATATATATATATATATATATATA